>VDFB02047230.1:66675842-66749342 GCA_007258455.2 Sequoia sempervirens | reverse complement strand
ATTAAGACTCCTAAAATCATAATATTGAACTTGATCACAAAATTCCTACAACAATGGAGGTAGCTGGAAATAGTAAGAGCAAGTGGATCCCATTCCTAAGGAGCAATAAGTCAATCTCACGGCCACAATGTCAATGTGGATTTATCCTTTTAGTTAAAGATGCAATGTGTCACTTCTTATGACGAACTTATCCCTATGGCCCTCAACATTGAGAGAGCCCTAATAAAAACAATAGAAGCATTGGTAAGAGCATGATTAGGGTACAAACCCTAGGCCTCTGTAGAAACATAAACAATAACTATAGTGGATTAGTAAGTGAGGTTGGGTAATACCAAAAAAGATTACATTGTAGGTAATAACAAAATCTTGCAATCTAAAGATTGTAGCTAATAACAAGCACACTATGTAGCTTAGTGACATTTGTAAATGCAATCTACGGTAAGAAGAATGACAGTCACTTGAGATGTGACAGTCAAAAATAGGCTGAGCAGTGACAAGATAATAAAGCTCAAACCTTGCATAGTAAAGTGGAGATTTTAACAGTGAGTTTCCTTACCCCCTTGTTGACCTTAAGGGTTTTTCAAATGCAATCAGGGAATGACTGTCCAAATGAAGTAACAGTGGTAATCATAGGTTCAATGTTTCTTCTTAGCCATTAATATTGTATAATGGAGGTAGTGGATTGCATGTTTGAACAGTGTTTTGAGACTCACCAAATATGGGAGAATAGTGAATAATACCTTGTGGACTGTGAAGTAGTGTCAATAAGGTTGACGGATCTTAAGAACTACAATACCATGAAACAATGAGTCCCCTGTAGTAAGTAGGCAGTCTATAGGGCATAGTTTGATTTTATAGAAGGATGCTCATGAAAGGAATCTTCAAGTGATAGTGAGTGAGTTGTTTGAGATTGCAGCTGAGGGTGCAATACATAGTCTTAAAGGAAGTTAGCAAAGCAGTAAATGTGCAAGAAAATTGAATCGTACACAACAAAAAATTCACAATGTTAGCTTCCATAATGCCTTGAGTTTGAAGAAAAAAATCTCATTGTATCTTCATGATGAAAGTGGTGACCTTAATGGTCAATCACTAGCAACCATGATTTTAAAACATGCTATTGTGCTTATGGAGGCAACATTTTAAGAAAGGTAGTGAGTGGAGGTTTGGAACAATGGCAGGTATGAAGGACTTACTTTATATGCATACTATGCAGTCTAGCTTAAGACAGTGTTCTTAGAAGAGATTGAAGGTGGATTATGGAACCCAAGGGTTACCATGAAAAGGATTAAAGCAAAGACTGAGATCTATTTAAAAGCCACGGTCATGAAGATATTAAAGATGTCACATGCAAAACCCTAGTAGCTGGAGTAATGAATACATTACCAAAGAGGATAGTGTGCTGGGGCAGATTTAGGAGATCTCCACATTATCTAATTACAGGGAAATACATCATTTATTTATTTTTTTAATTAAAAGAAATCATTCTAAACCTTATATAGGATACATTGATACTTCAAAAGCCTCTGAAGGAATTTGAGATTATGCAAATATATGTCAAGTAACATTCATAATGTTTAGAAAATCTTGATCACTCTCTAGAATAGCCCATTAAACGTGGGTTGTGCTTGAATGCACTACATAATTGATATAACACAACCATTTTGCATATCAACTAGAGTTATAGGCTCTTTATTGCAGCAAGAGGTAATCACTCTTCGATCATGCTATAATTACATCCTAACCTGTTAAACTTGAGACAACCTGAATGCACCCAATAATGATTGACACCTACATTATACAACCTAAATTAACTACATTATATGAGTGCCTCCATTTCTATCACAATATAGCGACATTAAACTTGGGTCACACATGAATGCATCATGTATTTGTTATAACACAACTGTGCCACATGACCAATAAGTTATGGATCACATAATTATAGTCACAAGAATATGTTCCTCAGTTGTGATCTTATGGTGATTCCACACAACAAAATCTGAACATGAAATTCTCAAAACCCTTAACCTCTAAAAATGAAATCTGATGAGATGTTGCTTTAAAATATGATTTTCAAACCCGGAACTACAAATCTAACTTCATAACTGAATTCTGCAAAAAGACAATGATTACCCTCAACCTGGCGATATCTTCTTGAATTTTTTCTGATTTTTCCCAAGAAAATCATCCTTAGTTCTCCACAAACTGTCTCAAGTAGAGCAAAACACTGTCGCAATAAATCAGGCACAAACTCACTTTTCTTTATATCGGCCACAATTTGATTTTTTTTTTTTCATGTTTGTCAAAAATTCGATGAAAATGATAGCCGACATTTCAATGAACCTCAGGTTCATCGAAATTTCAACGAATGTTAGGGATAAACTTTCAAAAAATTGGAAATTACACATTAAATTTTACAAGCACCCGACGAACATCGAATTTTACATATTTCGTCCGATAGTTTTGTCAGATTTTGCAGTCAAATGTATTAGTGTCAGATGAGCCAGGGCCCATTGCAGTAGTACATCAGCCAGGGATGGAGAGACAGGAGGATGTGGCTGGCGGAGAGTAGGCGGTGGGTGGAGGAGAGGAGGAGGAGAGAGAAGACAAGGAGGAGGAGGATAGAGATGAGGAGGGAGGCAGAGATGAGGATAGCTCAGATGATAGGGATGATGGGGGAGATGGTGGAGGGGAGGAGGAGAGGGTAGTTAGGTAGAGGTTAGATAGCCTAGGTAGTGCTCAGATTGTACGGAGGCCTAGATCTAGTGGCAGACCATGGACCGTTATCAAGGTTTCCTCCTCATCACAGCAGGCACAAATAGACATGTTGCAGGCCCAGGTGCAGACTATTCAGGGTTAGCTAGGTCAGGCACAGAGTTTGATAGCGCAGTTACAGGCACAACTTGCATAGTCACAGGTACAGGCACAGGTATAGGAACAGGCATAAGAATAGGCATCTCAGCCTGCCCCAGACCCACAGATAGCCTAGTTGATTACAAAGAGGGATGCATTGAGACAGAGGGTAGTGGAGGCCAAGCGCGTTGCTCAGAGGCTTATGGGCACTGCAAAGAGTGCATCCTTGCGAGAGGCTATTGCAAATGGCATGGAGATGGCAAGGGAGGTAGAGTACTACCGTGTCAGATATGAGGAGTTGTGTCCTCCTGAGCACAGAGATCCATTCCCACGGTCTCGTAGTAGGACCAGGAGCATGTCGCGGATAGCCACATAGAGCATGGGGGTTATTGGGCCTAGACAGGATCCAGACGCAGGTATTAGTGGCAGGCCACCTCCTTCCGGACCAGCTCCATCAGGGGCATCGACCAACTAGTTTATGATGTTGTGATGTAGATGTATTTCCCACATGTATATCATTTTTGGAGCATGTATATTTGATTTTTGATCATATCCCATGTATCTCTCTTTGGAATTTTCAGTTTCATTGGACATTAGACATTTGTATCATTTATGATGAGCCATGAAATGCAGCGGCGATGATTTTTTATGATGATGTGCATGTATGAGATGATGATGTGATATGCATTTATTTCTATATGTTATGGATTTTGATATGCATTTGAATGATTTGATATGATGTTTTTATGATGATGATGAAAAATAATTGATGATGCATACTAATGATGTCATGCAGATGGATGACCTATGATGTGATTATGAGAAATATGTTATGGGATATTTGATATGTTTTATGAAAAATGTTGTTTAGACAACGATATGAAAATGTATGTATGGAATGTTTGTTTTTTGGATTTTCAAATGCAAGTAAATAATGATAAAAAAAAAATGAATGTTGTGTTTGTGATATGCATCATGAATTTGTAAAATGGTAGGATGATATGGTAGATGATTAAAGATGTGATATGAAAATGAATGGATATGATTAATAATAATGAAAGGTATGATGAAATGATAAATGATAAGTATTGCAATGTGATGCAGTGAAAATGATAAGTGATAACGAGTGGAAATGAGATGTTTAGAAATGACAATGTAATGATATGTTAATGAAATGATAATAATAATGATAAAAAGATAATAAATGATAGATGATAATGCTATAATGATAAAACGATGGTAAATGATGATGATGCAAAAAATGAGAATGATAAAATGAAATAGATGATAAGATAATGAAATGATAACGAGAGAAAATGAAATGAAATGAGATGATAGATGATAAAAACGAAATGAAATGATAGATGATAAAATGAAATGATAAACGATAATGAAATGAAATGATAGATGATGATGAAATGAAATGATAACGAAATGAACGTAAATGAAATGATAAATGATATGATGATGAAATGAAATGATAGAGGATAATGATAATGAAATGATAAATGATATGATAATGAAATGAAATGATAGATGATGATGAAATGAAATGATAACGAAATGATCGATAATGAAATGAAATGATATGATGATGAAATGAAATGATAGAGGATAATGATAATGAAATGATAAATGATATGATAATGAAATGAAATGATAGATGATGATGAAATGAAATGATAACGAAATGAACAATAATGAAATGAAATGATAGAGGATAATTAAATGAAATGATAATATGAAAGTGATATGATATACCTAAGAGATGAATGATATGAAATGATAAAGGATCTAGATGATATGAAAATGAATGATAGGACCAAGATGAAATGATAATGAAATGATGAAGGATTTTTCCAAATGTCCTCCACAAATAGTCCAAAGAGATATGATAGTCGTTGATATTTTTGTTAGCCCTTCAAAACTCTGATGTGAATCCATTATGCAGTCATATACACTGATCTAGAATGAAATGCAACTAAATGAAATGAACCATTTGTTGAGCCTTTTATTAGCTTTCTTGAATCATCATAGAGCCTTTTAAAATTTTGAAAGTGTGTACAAGCATCAGAGGGAAAATTAGCACCAATGCTGACCTGAGTACAACTTTCATGATTTTTGATATAGCAAGCGAACACAAGCATCGCGGTATAATTGAACCGAGATGACCTAAGCATTTCTTGCATAAACAGACAAAGGTTAACCACTTTCTGATGCAAATGTGGAACTATCATCAATGATATTGCTTTGGAAATCATGTCTCGCAACATATTTGCACCAAATTGATAACTAATCTCAAGAGAACAGACAAAGAAAAATCATTCTCTTTCCTCGTCACTCTAGTTCAGTACATCATTAAGTGTGCTCCAGAGAGATGATATCGAAAAGCAAACAACCATTGTTCAAAATGAAATACTGTTATTCCAAACATTATTCAGATTATAGATCATCCAGATATGAGTCATGATATGGTACCTGCTGAAAACTCTTGTGATACAGATCGATGATTGGATAGTTGTTCATGTGATTTGATTGTTTGTTCACATGATTGGATCTTATGTCATTGTCTAGCTGTTTCGGTAAAACCTGAAAGTTGGTTGCCCCCAGTATGTCAGCATTTTCCCCCAGTATTTAACATAACTCGCTGAAATGAATATGTACATTAATCAAGCCATGGTAAGACGTTATCATTCTAGGAAAATGATGGCAACATGATGCTGGTATGGCCCTAAGATGATGGAAAGATGCATGAAATGAAGGTTGAGAAGCCAAATGCAGAACATGAACTAATAGATGGGGAGCTACAAATAGCATCTGTTTGCCAGATTTTCACTATTTGTTTTTATTGCATTTTTCTTGTCAATAGACTTCCTGTTGCCAGGTTTTCACCCTATGACGATTTTTATTTTTTATTTTTAGGACATTTTCTGATTTTTTTGTATTTCTTTAGGACATTTATGGATGATGATAGCTGACTTAAAAATAATATTTCTTCAGGTGCATGCTGTTGATGGGTTCGTCAAACAGGTCCCCTTCTAGCATTGATAGCTTGTAGGCTCCTGAACCGTAGACTGCGACAACCACATAATGACCTAGCCAATTTGGTTCAAACTTTCCTTTCTTTTCTCTGTCTTGTTGATTTCATGGATTTTCTTTCAAAACCAGATCACCCACCTAAAAGGTACGTGGATTTACTTTGTGATTATAGCTGCGAGACATCATCTGTTGGTATGCTTTGAAATGGTCAACTGCTCTTTGTCTCTTTTCATCTAGGATTTCTAGCTCTTGGAGTCGGGAAACTCTGTATTCATCATTTTTTGTGAGACCTTTCAGTGAAACTATGCGTGAGGGTATTTCAACTTCTAAAGGTAATATGGCTTATGCCCCTTAGACAAGAGCATACAATGTTGCTCCTGTTGGCGTGTGGAAACTGGTTATGTAGGTCCATAAGGTGGGATTGAGTTGAGCATGCCAATATTTCCCTGAATCATTCACAGTCTTCTTTAAATTTTTTAGTATAGTCTTATTTGAGGCCTCTGCTTGGCCATTCCCTTGTGGATAGTAAGGTGTTGAATATCTATGTTGAATATGAAATCTCTCACAAAGTTCATCAACATCCTGATTCTTGAAAGGTCATCCATTATCTGTAATAATGGAGTTGGGAATGTCATACCAACAAATAATATAGTTGAGTATGAAAGATGATATTTGTTTATCGGTAACTTTAGTAAGAGGTACTGCCTCAATCCACTTGGTAAAATACTTTGTGGCTGTGATGATGAACTTATGCCTGTTCGATGATGATGGATGAATCTTTCCTACTAGATCTAACCCCCATTGGGAGAATGGCCAGGTTGGCGTAAATGGTTGAAGTTCTTATGCAGAAGCGTGAATGAGATTCCCATGAATTTGGCATTTTGAGCACGTTTTCAGAAAAGTGAACGATTCCCTCTCCATTGTAGGCCAGTAGTAACCCATTCTAATCAATTTCTTGGATAAGGTCAGTCCACTCGAATGAGTACCACAAAGGCCACCGTGAACTTCTTGTAAAAAAATTTCAGATTCATCACCTTCAAGACATCGAAGTAGAGTACCATCAAGACCTCAATGATAAAGGGTGTTGGCGATAAGAGTGTAGCGAGAGGATTGGCGGATAAAAATTTTCTTTTGGTTACGGGATAAATCAGGTGGTAAGATATCATCCTTTAGGTAGGCATAAATATTTCCATACCAAGGTGAATCAGATCCCACCAAGTGGCAAATGATTTGGCTTTCAGGGGTGTCATAAGCAGGTGTAAATGATTGTTCCACCAGAAATTCATAGCGAGCCTGATTTTCTGGGAGTTGTAACAATGATGTGATTGTAGCCATGGCATCGGCTGCTTTATTATCGAGTCTTGGAATCTGTATAAATGTTATGTCCACGAAGTAATTTTTGAAGTCATCAACCATTTTCTTGTATGGAAACAGTTTGTCATCTTTGGTCTGATAATCATCATTGATTTGATTAATGACTAACTGTAAGTCACCATAAACCTGTAGTTCAGTGATCCTCCATTCTAGTGCTATTTTAAGTCCAGTGATTATTGCTTCATATTCGGCTATGTTGTTGGTGCATGAAAACATCAACCTATATGATCGAGGAATGGTGTGTCCTTGGGGGTGATGAGAAGTATGCCTGCCCCCGATCCATATTGAGTGAAAGAACCATCAAAATATAGGGACCATGGTTGTTTGGATTCTATAGTGAAGACATCAGCATCTGGAAATTTAATGTGCAGGGGGTGGGCTGCTTGTAGTGGTGCTTCAGCTATTTGATCAGCGATAACTTGTCCTTTGATTGCCTTGCGATCAACATAATGGATGTCAATCTCACTCAGAATCATTACCCATTTTTCTAACCTTCCTGTCAATGACGCTTTGCTTAACAGATACTTGAGTGGATCAATCTTTGAAACAAGATTGATTGTATGAGCTAACATGTAGTGTCGAAAATTTTGTGAAGCAAAGAGCACTGCTAGGCAAGCCTTCTCAATGAAAGTGTAGTTGAGTTCATGCCCTATTAATGTTCAGCTGATATAATAGATTGCACGTTCCTTTCCTGTAGAGTCTTCTTGTGCTAATAATGCCCCTAAAGATGTCTATGTTGCCGCAATATATAAGATTAGAGGTTTGTCTAGATTTGGCAGTACTAGAACTGGTGGGTTCATTAGGTACTACTTGATTTGTTGAAAGGCCATCTCACATTTGTCATCCCATCTAAAAGGAACATTTTTATGCAGTAGATGTGTGAAAGGTAAACTCTTATCGGCCAGCTGTGCAATGAATCTGCGGATAGACTGAAGTCGTCCATGTAATGATCTCAACTGACTAATATTCCTTGGTGGAGGCATTTCCATAATCGCCTGTAATTTGGAAGGATCTACTTCAATTCATTTTCCTGATACTATGTATCCTAAGAGTTTTCCAGATGTGACCCCAAAAACACATTTCTTGGGATTGAGGTGAACTTTGAATTTCTCCAATCTTGCAAATATTTTGGACAATATTTCCAGATGTCCTTCTCTGGTGTATGACTTTGCCAATATGTCATCTACATAATCTTCTGTGAATGTGTGCATCATGTCATGAAAGATTGTAGTCATGGATCCTTGGTAAGTAGCCCCAACATTCTTTAGACCGAAAGGCATGACGTTCCAATAGTAAGTTCCCCATGGACATGTGAAAACTGTTTTCTCCTGGTCATCGGGTGCAATCTTGATTTGGTTGTAACCATAAAAACCATCCATTAATGAATACATGGCATGGCCAGCTGTCAGATCAACTATAGTTTCGATGTTTGGAAGTGGGAAGTCATCCTTAGGACATGCTTTATTAAGATCTCTGAAAGTTGTGCACACTCTTACACTTTTATCTAGCTTGGAAATAGGAACAATGTTGGAGATCCATTTTACATAGTCGATTGATCTTATGAAAACCACATCAAGGAGTTTTCTCAGTTCTTCCTTAACCAATAATGCAACATGGGGATGCATCTTTCTGATTTTTTGTTTCATAGGCTCAACCCCTGGTTTGATAGACAAGTGATGCATGATAAGATCAGGATCAAGACCTGGCATATCCACATAAGACCAAGCAAAGTTGACTTGATTCGCTCTTAGAAACTCTACGAACTCTGGTACTTCTTTCTCTGTCATTGATGCAACTAACTATTAAATCTTTGGTTTTTCTCAAGTTTCAAGATTGACAGCTTGTGTAGGCTCAATCAAGATAGGCGATCACTAATGGTAGTGCTCTGGGAGAGTGTCAAGATTCCCATCGTTTGGTGCCTTAAAAAGGTTTTCACCATTCGATACACTCTTTATTTTATCTTTTGTGTGATCTAACACTACCAGATTCTGGTTTTCACCATTAGATCTTTCTTTTTTCTTTTCTTTTTTGCAGCTAGGAGAATTGACACTCTCCTGATTAAAGACTCTATGCTGAAAATCGCTAGTGGAACA
Organism: Sequoia sempervirens; assembly: GCA_007258455.2. NCBI lineage: Eukaryota > Viridiplantae > Streptophyta > Pinopsida > Cupressales > Cupressaceae > Sequoia > Sequoia sempervirens. Next base: position 66,739,983 of record VDFB02047230.1, on the reverse strand, counting down.
ATCATTTGTGTCATCTGCGGAAAGGAAGTTGACGATAGATTCATCACTTGGAAACATAGGTATATCGATAGGTTCAGATGAATCCCAATCAATGAGATCAGGATGGATCAAAGATAGCGGGTCATCAGGTTGCGTGAAATCAGCTATGGTTATGGTCATAATGGAGTTGACCGTAGGATCTGAGGTATGAGGTGGATCAATGATGATACTGTTCTCATGATAATCTTGTTCGTTTAAATCTGACTCAGTATCACTAGAATCATAGTGACCTTGTAGTTCAAATTCTCGTGTTTGGGTCCCTAAACCTTCACCTTCGATTAGAGTTGGGGTATATTGGTGTATTACATCAACCTCTTTGTCCCTCCAGAACTCATCATTGTAAATGGTGTCCCATTCATATTCAACAGAGTCTGTGTCAGAGTTATTATCCATGAAATTCTGAATTGTTTCCAAACATGCTTCTCTTGAATCTGAACCTTCTTGCAATGTGAAGACAGTGTCATGCAGTTGTTTGGATGTTCTTTCTTTTGAGTTAGTATCATAGCCTAATCTAGTTTTCTCTTTCGCAGCAAGTCCTTGAAGATGAATAGGCTAAACTACTCCTTTTCTTTTTCCGATAGGAGCTTTATCATAGCCCATCTTCTACATGATTGAATACCCTTTTCCATATCTATCTATTGGTAATTTGACATTAAAAATTGCTTCATCTTCATCTTTATAGAGTCAGTTTAGAATTTCTCTATCCTCAGGATCTTCCATGGGGAATTTTTCTTTGATGAATCGTCCATTAAACTTTGTGCTTGGTTTTGTTGGTGGTTGCGTTGATGTTGATGCTGTTGATATTTGATGTTGTGTGATAGAAGGTTGTCTGTGTGGTCGAGGTGATGTAGGTAAATTAGCAAGATAGAGAGAGTACTCCCCGACTCCATGGTCCTTGAATTTCAATTTCTTGTCAAAACTATTGGTTAACTGACTGATTTGTGTATCAATCTTGAGAGAAGTACTAGCACGAGCTTCTCGATTGTTAGGAACCAAAGTATCTTGACTAGCTTTGATATTGGCACAAGTTTGAATATTTGAATTATCAGCTGGTATCATGATTTCCTGTCCATCATAAGGAAACTTAAGACATTGATGATATGTGGATGGAACAGCTTGCATTTCATGGATCCAAGGATGACCCAACAAGATGTTGTATGCAAGATCATGGTCTAATACTTGACAAAAAGTATTTTTGATAACAGGTCCCACTCTAATTGGTAGCATTATTAGACCCTTGGATGCTCTTTCCTCATCATCGTAGGCTTTAATAGTAATCTTTCTTCTGAGATCAATGGAGTCCTCAGAAAATCCTAAAGCCTTAACCAACTTCATGGTACGTATGTTCAAACCCGCACCTCCATCTATTAGAACTCGTCTAACACGAAACTTGTGAACCATGAATTCTAAGTATAATGATGAATTATGGGGATGAGTTATGGAAACGTCATCTTTTTTGAAGAATGAGAGGCATGTGGGTGAGGACAAGTGTCCTATCATGGCTTGAAATTGGTCCACATCCAAATCAGTGGATACAGTTGTTTCAACGAGGGCCTTTTCGAGAATTTCCTTATGTGCTGGGGAAATCTTCAAGAGTTCTAAGATAGAAATCTGAGCAGGAGTTTTTCAAAGTTGGTTGACTAAGTCATATTCATGTTGAGGTAGAGGCCCAGTGGATTTTGAAGAGGCACCCTTTAAGACAATTTTAGCTTGTGCCCTTGTTGCATTGAATTCTCTATATTCCACCTTCTCATTGACTTTAATAACGTTGACTCGTTCATCGTCAGTGTAGATATGATTGATTATCAGATCATCAATATGATTCACACTTTTTCTAGAAGACTCACCCTTTTGATAGTTGGGAAAAGGGTTGTGAAATGCTTGGTGGTCTTCATTTGATTGTTGATGTCCTTCTATTGTGATGGTGCCATTTTCGATTAAGTCTTGAATGGTATTCTTCAAGGCTTGATAGTTATTTGTGTGATGACCTTTGCACCAATGATAGTCACAATAGTATGCCTCATTCCATGATGGAGGCTTCACACTGGGTTCATAGTTTTGTTGAGGTGGCAAGGTAATGACATTTTTAGCCATCAAATCTTTGAATGCAGATTCCAAAGATTGACCCAGTGGAGTGTAAGTTCTTCTACTAGAGAAGAATGAAAATCGTTGTGGTTTTGTATTCGAGGTATTCCCTAAGGAGTTGTTATTGTTAGTGGTTCCCCGGTAACCTTGATTGTTGGCAGTCCCTTGATTGGGAGTAGAATGTTGATTCACATTGTTCCTCGAAGGAGGAGGATTGTTTCCTTGATTTGTAACCGAGTTGACATTGTTATAGTTGTTGTTGCGAGGAGCACTTGGAGTACTAAGAACAAATTCCTTAGTCGAGACATGATTCGCATCAACAACACCATCATTCACCATGTTCTTGTTGCGAGTCCAAAATTTAGACTTGTCCTGATTGGATGAGCTAGGATTGTCCTTGTCAAGTTTTATTATCCTTCTTTTGACCAAAGCACTTTCAATGGTTATAGCATCTTCAATCAATTTCCCAAAAGAGGGAGGACAATGTCAATTCCAACGATAGCTCATTTCTGAATTCAAGCTATTAATGAAGGTGACCATCTTTTCCTTTTCAGGAATAGGACGTGGATATCTAGCGAACATTATTCTCCATCTCTGAAGAAAAGTAATAAAAGGTTCACCAGGTTTTTGCGCAACTTTGCAGAGATCTATCATAGTGATTTGGTGTTGGATGTTGTAGGCATATTGTGATATAAACAGATTGATTAATTCTTCAAATGTCTTGACAGGAGGTGTGATTTTTTATAGCCATTCCATAGAGTGACCTCCAAGACTCCTAGGAAACAAACGCATCAAGTAAGTGTCCTCATGAGAAAACTCTAAAGTCATGTTTCAGAAGTCTCTAACATGATCGATTAGATCCGATTTCCCATTATAACAATCAAATTTTGGAATTTCACAATGTTTGGGAAATGGAATCATGTTGAGACTTCGATCGAAAGGATAAGGACAAATGTCCTCAAGAGTATATTTCTTATTTGTGGTTCCCCCTTGTAACTCTTTAATTTGTCCTTGAAGTGCCTTAATTTGTTGAGTCAAAGCAATAAGATCAGATAGGGGTGTTTCTTCAAGTTTACTCTTCAAATTCTCGGTATCAAAGTCATGAGGCAATTTAGCTCCTTGGTCAGCTAGATAGAGGAAATATTTTTCTTTATCGCGTTGCAAGATCTTTTCTATGGCTTTATGAAATTTGGGATCTTGCTCAGCCTCTCTAAGATGTTCTTCATCTCGCTCATCATCACTATCTATATGGGTTTTTCTCATGTCTCTGTAGTTGTGGAATGGATTTTCTTCTCTGTTATCCATGTCGTTGTTGAAAAGTGGATTATGACTTATACTGTAAAGAGGATTACTGCTTTCACCTTCTTCTTGAGTGTTTTGGGTATGACCTTCTTGTTGGATTTCGTCCTTCAATTTATTGTATTGAGATCTTGTAAAGATAGGCATATGATTTTGAAGAGTTCCTCTAAACTTAGATCACAAATTCTGATAAGTTGTGACAATGATGATATCTTGATTTGATAAGATGTGAATCCTATGATATGATCAAAGATGTTCCTAATTTTTGATTGTGGCTTCCAATGATGAAGGATGTCAGAATCCTATTGGGGAAGTTGAATCAATAATCAGAAATTTGTTTGAAAGGTGCACTCTTAAGATTTGATCTTTGTTTTCGAAGAAAGGTTTTAAGATCATTAAAGGATTTGACTGGGATGTGATGGATATTCAATAGAAGGTTCTGGTATATTATCAAACTCAAGAGGTTGGTTAAGATTATGTCATTGAGATAGAGCTAATCTCTGATAATAAGCTCGAGAATCCAAAGGCTCTACAGTGTACTCATCAGTGAATCCCCTAACAAAGTCTTGGTATCTATGAAGAAATCCACAGTAATGAAGCAAGACGTGTCGACTTTTGTACAAAAATTTTCTTCTTTGCAAAGTTTTCTTGTACCCTAAATGTTTCTTGGGTTTCCTGATCCTATTGGAAACTGATTTCTTGAAAAAATTTGTTGATTTCCACTCTCTAAGCATAGGAGATATATCAGAATGTTACTGGACCAAAGATGTCAGAAATTCAGGAGTATGGATGATTTCAGTTGTTGTTTTTCATGTTCATTTCGGATGATCTTTTATCTAAATTTGTGTGAATGAAAACATAGTAAACACTCTAAATTAAATGGAATGTAACCAAACATAGATAAAGCAAGCACATCCTATGGTAAAGCCAGGACAATATCCACTAGATTCCACGTGGCTTTCCCCAGCCGCATATCGGTAGCGTGTGAATTCAGAAGCTTGGCTGCACGGGCTCCCCCTTATAGTGCACTCTCTTCTTAGGCCAACCAAGCTTCCAACCCCCATGAAACTCCCATGGCAGATTGATCACCTCTACTATAGACTGCGAAAGTATGGATTCCTTCACACCAACTGGTGCTACACTAGCAAATAGAAGGTTTTTGGTTTACTAAACAATGGTGTTTAATTTGGGACCCCCATTCGAGTGGCCATACATGGGGCACAAGATTAAGCTATGTTTAGGAGGCACTCCAGACTGAAGAGGTTAAGCTCAACAGGGTTTTGGGGAGTACAACTTGGTCCGTATGACACATCTGCACTCGTAATCTTAGGTTTTCCCTTAAGATTCACATTTGTATACCAGTCGGGGGTAGCTTGGCGTTAGCTCCATTGCTAGTTTGAGTCGCGTTGGGGTGATGAAATCCCTAGGAAGGCCCAATTTCTAGAGGCAATAATCATTTCTCTTACACCCAGGATCGCATCACTGCGCAAGGGGAGAGGATACTTTGGTTATTGCATTAGGGTTACACAGGGATAAAGTGGGTCTAGCTTTCTGATCACCTAGTTTGCACAAGGTGAGAGCATAGTCACCTACCACTTTCAAGCACAATCAAACAGAGTAAACAGATTCATTTTAGTGCACCAAATCACAATGATTTAACTAAGTGAAAATATTGCTTCACAACCGACATGGGGTTCATTTTAACTGCATGATCAAAGTGTGGTGACTATCCTAGATTGATTCATTTTAAACCAGAAAAGACCCTATCTACAGAATGCATCAGAATTAGAATCCTATTTTTGTGTTACAACCCAGATGCGCAGAAACAGATTTCAAATGCATAGAAACAGACTCGAAATGCGCTACAAAAAATCCTAAATGCGCTACTTTAATTAAATGTAGATTTAAATCTCTAAATGACACAACAGATAATGCTCTAAAATCTACCTTAAATGCACTAATTTATCTCTTAAATGCACTAATTTATCTCTTAAATGCGCTAACTTAACTCTTAAATGCACTACTTTAATTAAATGCAGATTCAACTTTAGGTGTAATGAGACTATATGCGCTATTCTATCTCTCAGATGCGCTAAATTAACTCTCAAAAGCGCTGAAACAGTCCCCAGATGCACTAAAATACCTGCAAAATAGAAGCATTAAATTCCCAGATGCGCTACAGAAAGTATCGGATGCGCTAAAACGCCGAATTTTTCTGAAAGCCAAACTCCAAAACGCGGAAACCTATCAGAATACTCTACAAGAAAATGTCAAAATTGGGGCATAGGCCCCACGGTGGGCGTCATTTTATGTGTGTATGAAAATATGTCTGTCATAATGAATTCAAAACACATTCAATAAAACCTTATATCAAAGAAGCTTAAAGAAAAATAAACAAACTCTCAGTGCATCTTCTTCAAAGTTGTTTTATTGCTCTCTATCTCCAACGTTTCATTGATTCAAGTTGCTCTCAGATTTAGTATGCCAAGCTCAACGAAATGGACTACTAGAGAATGAAATTTAAACTAAAATGCATACTATACTAAGATGCAAGATTATGCTATGCTATGATCAGATTATTGCTAAGATATGATTATTGATAGAATGCTAAAGATGCAAATGCGTAAGCATAATTGTGTGTGTGTGTGTGTGTCTGTAACCAATGCTTGGATTCGCACATTTACTTATAGAGTTTTTCGAGGATTTTGATTGGCTGAGTTGATCAACGGCTGTGATAATTCCTGACAGATCGAACGGTCGAAGATGGATGAGAAAAAAATCATCTTTTTTAGAAGATAATGGAAAGATATTAAGAAGATAAATAATGAATTATCAAATTCAATTATTTATTTATGAATGCATGTAGATTTCTCTTAATTAAATAAATATTTAATTAAGATTTTGAGGAAATCAGAAGATTTCATAATTAAATGAAATATTTAATTATGATTTGAAGAAAGCAGAAGATCTTTAATTAAATTTGAAGAAATGACATGTGTATGAAATTAATTAAATAAAATATTTAATTAATTAGAAGAAAGTTTTAAATAGAAGAAAAGAAATATTTAAATTTAATTAAAACAAAAGATTTAATTAAATTCAAAATATGATAATTAATTTAAATAAATAAAATGTATTCATTTAATTAATCAAGTAGACATGTGAAATAATTAAATAAAATAAATTTATTCAATTATGGTGGGAGAATAAAATGAATGAACAATATAATTAAATTAATTTAATTTAATTACATGTAGAAGACTTTAAAGAAATTTATTAAATAATAAATATTTAATTAAATGCCAGGATTACTTAGACGTGACCAATTTTATACATATACACATACATGCATACATACATACATACAAGTATGCATACATACATACATACATGACACACCAACATACATGTACATACAAACATACAAATATATCAACAAACATTCAATAGAGTGGAATTTAACATAAAGGAAGACATAACGTGAGCGTGTTATAATGCGCTCACGTTATGTCTTGTTTGACATGTATCCGGAGAAGCAAAAAAAGGTCAAAACTAAGACATAATGCGAGTGCACGTTATATTTTTGCTTTGGGAATCCCTGAGCCTTAGCATTGGTATTTTCCTTGGAATACCAACCCAAAGGCTTGGAGGGCATTCCCAACCCATATGTTTTTTTTACAAATTCTACAATTTTTTCACATAATCGGGTTTGTGCTCACCGTCAGGATTGCATCTAATTCAATATCGACAAAATCAAACACATGGGTAATGTTAGGTTCTCTCTTAGCTATCCAACGATGTAATTTTTTTCACTTTCTGACAATGTTAAGCCTTTCATCCATAATTTCTTTTGTTTGTATGTCTCTTTTTTTCCAAAAAGCAGTGTTTGGTGTTTTTTTCGTTATAAATTAACCGTTCATCAAAATTTCAAATAAATTACACTTTTAGAAACTAGACTCCATTCTACAAATTTTTTTTAAAAAAAATATCAATTACTTTCCAAAATTTGTAGGGGGAGCACGACCAAAATTCTGCTTTTTAGGAAGTGGCCGTGACTTAGAAAATTAGTAAAAAATCAAATATTCATTAAAAAATTATCAGAAAAATCATGCATCAACTAGATACTGTTAGCTAACTTCTAACTGTAGTGATTTTAAAAATACTACAAAAAAATTCACTGTGCTAGGGTCACACAAAAGTTCCTATGTTATGTTTTTCTGACAAAAATAGCACCAATTTGTGTGCGTCCCTCTTTTAAACCCCTTAATATCAACTATTTTCAAAATAAATTAGTAGTTTAGAAATTAGACTCGGAGCACTTCGATCCTTGTTTTTGTTCCATCTCAAAATTTTGAGTGTAACTATCCTCAATTTCACATTCAAGGTTAGTATTTCCTAGTTTCAGAAGAAAAAAAAAGTGGCCACTTAAGCCCCCTTTTTGGGAACCATCTTGGTGTACTTACCCTCATCACTAGATTGATCATGGGGGTTCTAGTTTTAGACAAGCGCGACTGAGGATTCAATGTTGGGTGGGGCTTGGTCTTGGAGAGCATGGTGGATGACATGACAGTGTATAACTAGGGTCTAGTGATACTAGCTTCTCTATACCATGATATGCACCAAGTTGTGCATATGCAATGACACAGCTTATCAGTCGATGTTACTCTATTGCACATCTAGGTGTGGGAGCACATTGTCATGCTCAGGCTTGTCATTACATTAGCAAACATAGATGAGGAGTAGCTAGTGGTGTATAGATATCGAGCTATGACCAAACTTCACCACACAAGCATTACTAGGATAACTTACTGGCAAAGAGTTATTGATGATATGACATCATTCAAGTGGAGACCCTTGCTCTAGACCTATCCATGGGTTGATGATTAGTAGGAGCTCTTTTATTCTAGATAGACACGATGGATCATGGGTCGTCACCACCATATCATCAAGAGATATCTGCATGATAGGGCTTCTAAGGAGTTTGGTGACCAAAAGGATGTATTACCTCCCACCTATAGAGCCATATACACCTGCATTACCAGGGAGATAGATTGGGGAGACATTGTGGATCCTCAGGTGGCGATTCAAGACTTTGCACATATTCTACCATTGCCATAGATTTACATCGAAGAACCTGATCATTTGGGTACTACACCTACTTATGATGATTGGCTCACTTAGCATGCCTTTATTAGACTGACTGATCTTATAGGGGGCATGGTGGAGGATTAGGACAAACGAGAGGCAAATTCCAAGGAAAGGTGATTGGATAGATACCATACTAGCCTTCGCAACAACCACCACATGTCGATCAAGTTCCAAGGGGTGGATAGGTTCTCAAAGATGGACATCAACCTCCCTTGTTACACAATTATAGCAGGTGGGACCACATCTTACATCACCATAATAGCAGGTTCCAGATCCCAGAGAATAGTAGATATAGGTACTAACAACTGAGAGGTACTAGGCCCTCTAGGAGTGATACACCGCTAGGCGAGAGACGAACACTACCATTCAAGAGAGGGATACAGCCAAGATAGATCAAGACCACTATAGGTAGGAGCATGACCAGGAGCGCCAACAGAGCCAATAGTTGACACTCCAGCTAGCATAGGATACAACTCGGAGACAACAACTTGAGGTGACTATATAGTTGCAGGCCTGGGCTCAGGGACAAGGTTTGGTATTCGCTAAACTTTACGAACAAGTCGTAGCATAGGCTTCATACTATCAGATTTTGTATCGTAGGGATGTCCCCCAACAACATCGACAACTAGACTTCTCCCATAAGAGAAGGGTTGCACTGAGCGATCCGACAGGTGGACCATTGGTAGGGAAGTCTTCAGGTGGAGGACATCAACAATCCTCCCACCAGGGTGACTAATAGAGCAAAGGATAGATCTACATATATAGCCATATTTTTTATGTACAACTTGATTAGTGATGTATGGGTATGTGCAGGATCATGATGGGCCAAAAAGTGGCAATATGATGGGTATGTGGCTGACGAATTTTTTTTACCCAAAATTGATGAAACGAAAAGAGTTTTTAAAGGAGATTCTCAGCTTTCCACCAATATAAATTATGCTTTACTTTGAATTTAATAAGTAATTATTATTCATTTTCTATTCAAATTACCACTAAAGTCCTAATTGATAGATTGATTGAAAAACATCTATAGCTTTCAAACGGTATCACATTTTTTGACTTCAAAACATGCGTCACATTCTATGCTTCACATACTATATGATTAAAAAAATAAAAATTGAATTTCGTGAAGTTTTGACCAAGCTAAGGTGGTCAGACATATGAATTTTTTATATTTTTTAAAAGTTGTAATAAAAAATTCATAATTAATTATTTACTTGGAAAAAAATTACAAAAAAATATGCATCACATAACATGAGTCATCTACTTATATCTAAAATATTATAAAAAAATATTATCAATTTATTGTGGTTAGGGTGGTCAGACAGACACCTACTTCGATTTTTTCCCTGAAATTTAAGTACTATTGTATTGAAATTTCAAATTTTCACCAAATAGATTTTTTTTTCTTTTTAAACAAACCTAGTAATTTAGAAACTACATTCAATTTGCTACAAATTCTATTCATACATATTTTTGAAATAATATAGATAACTTATTCATTTTTTTACGTCAAGTTGCCTAAATCTGATTTTTCTGATTTTTTTTGCCACTTAAGGGCCTATTTTTTCCATGATGATCCTGCACATACCCGTATATTCATTCATCAGCTACTTTTGGTAGCCTCATGTATATATTTTGATGATATCACACATTACTTTTGATTTGTATCATGACAATCACTATTTTGATATGTATATATATATATATGAGATGGCCTTCAGATGCGATTATGATATGATGCTTTTATTTTATGCTCATACTCATGTATGGATGGATGCATATGTTTATGATATGGATGCACATGAGTATGATATGGATGCACATGATTATGATATGAATGCATTCCAACACAATGAATGATTTACCTTTTAAGTAAATTTTCTCGTCTGATATGTAATAAAGATGCAGGATGTATATGCTATGAGATGCCTTTTTTTTTGTATTTTCATATGACATGTTATGACTATGCAGGATGTATGTATGTTGATGGTTTGTGGATACAAGATGGATGCATTTATATGATGATTTTTTTGTTGACTGTCATGATACCATGTTGGAAATGTTAGCGTGGAAATAAGATAGAAGAATAAGATGAATGTTGATTAACCATTTCTTTTAAGATTGATTCAGAAGTCCAACGAGTCTATGATTATTTGATACTTTATTAGATATGGAGTGGAAAAGCGATGTTGGATAATAAATTTTTGGCATAGCTCATGGACATCTTGTTTTTTGAAGGGTTTTCCATTATCTATGATAAGGGCTTGAGGAACATCGTAATGAAAAATAAGATAGTTCAGGATGAATTTAGATATATGTTTTTTGATGATATAGGTCATGGGTATCGCTTCAATCCACTTCATGAAATACACAATGGCTGTAATGATAAATTTATGATCATTAGATGAGGTGGGGGTGATTTTCCTATGAGGTCAAGTCCCCATTGTAAGAAAGGAAAGGGTGTAGTAATTAGCCTGAGCTCTCGAGCTAGTGCATGGATGAGGTCCCCATGCTACTGACATTGGACATATTTCTTGAAAAATTTATTAGTAGTTTCCCCTTGCTTCTTTCAAAGGCCTCCTTCACTGGGCATTCAAATATTTCGCTAGGAATGAGTTTATTATGTTGCAAGTGCACAGAATTCAAACGCCTTTATCTTTCCAATTTGAACACCTCCTCATTTGTTCAGAACAAAACTTTTCATAATAGCACCAAATTCATTCACGCCTAACAAGTAGATGCTTTAGACATCGTCATTGTTCCTTGTCAATGCTTCCATTAAACTTCTGTACCACACCTTAACTCATGGGGGATCCTCATCAATATTAGGCAGAATTCAACAAAATAAAACAACTGCCACTGTTTCAGGCTCCAGTACTCACAAACCCCAGTAACAACGAGTAGCACCCAAAATAAACTTCGATTTTCTATCAAGAAATAAGTAACATATTTGAACTTGATGGCCTATGCAGAAAAATCCAAATTAATTCATCACTGCTCAAATACCATTATTAGGCCCAAGCGAGGAAGAATATGAAAATATATTTGATTGTATATTGAAATTGCATTCAAAATTTTTTACATCATTATTATATAAAGAGGATGACAATTAAACTGTCATAACTATCTAAAATAAATTTGCAAATATATTAACCCTTAGGATTAACACGTTAGCAAAATCTAATTGATGGCTTCCTATGGAACTCCCATAACTATTAACTACAATTCCTTTTTTAAACATATTTAAAACTTAGAATACTAAATAAATAACTAATCAAGTAGATCTATCAGAATCAAGGAGAATCCACTTAGTAGATGTGCATTTAAATTGCAAGAATTACACTTGAAAATAAATTTTGAGCAGTTGAAATTTTTTGCCATTAGATCTCTCAATAAAATTAGATTTCACTGTTTTCAGTAGCCCTAAAACCCTGACATTTTTAAGATCCAGTTTTTGCTTACTTTGAATAGATTGAAGTAGTAACAATAGGAGACTGGTTTTGGTTCATTTCATGTTAAAAAGTTTCTGCTGTGGTAGGGGTTTGTAAATTTTTCCTGCAACCTCTACCCTTTTTTCTCATTGCAACATTGACAACAAGACGCGATTTGTGTAGAATATTGAGGTAAGTCACTTCCCAGTGTTTAGTGAATTTTACTTTTTTGGAATTTGTACATGGCTGATCATTTTTTTAATTTTATAACATTCTAAAATAATTTTGTTATTATTTGTCAAATGAAGGTATTGGTTCTGTGCTTTTATTTTCATTTAATTTTTCAAATCCATCATTTTCCATTGTTGTGAACAATAAATTTTGTGGAGTCATTGAGTCAATGATTCTAGAGTAATGTATAGTCTCCCATCAATTCAGTTCTATACTATAATTTCTTCGGTCTTATATGAAATTTTCATACTCAAATGAGATTAAAACAAGACAGCTCTTCTCTTTTTACCCCTTTCATCTAGGCAATGATAAATTTATTTTGAAATGTGTGAGCAGAAGGCATTTTTGAAGCAAGTATAGGGTTTCAAGTAGCATAGTATAATTTATTATCTCATAAATTCTACAAGCTTAGGCTTGATAAATTAAGAATCAAAATAGTAGCATTGCTACATTAGTGCAATGATTGTATATGCACATGATTGTAAATGAATCAAGCAACCAATATGCCCATAGAGTCTAGAACAAGAACTAAATTCTAAAAAATTTTGAAAAATTGATCATTCTAATTTTAATGTCTTCTTTCAGGGCACTTGATTCCCAAGGGATGGAGTGTGCTTACATACTTCAGATCCATTCACTTGGATGAAGACTTCTATGAAAGTCCATACAAATTCAACCCCTGGAGAATGGAAGCAAGTCGAAAAAGATAACAGAGAATGCCCATACAAAAGAATTGCCAATGACAAAAGAATGAAGAGGAAGCCTATTGATAAATATCTAAGAAAGTAATGATTAGTATTCACATAGGAAACTAATGGCGAATGCAGAGGGTATGAGCCAGAGTAAAGGAAGTGAGAAGAAGAAGTGAATGAAAAGAAAAACCTCCAGATTAAATGTGTATCTCTCCAAGAAACCTCTGCTCCAAGATTTCAAGAATCCCTGAGACTTCTTGGCTTCCAACATCGTCGTTTCTTCCAAAGGCGCGAAGGAAAAATGTCGGGAAAAACTTTTGCTTCAAAACCGCCGACGGCTCCAATTTTATTTCCATTAATTTTTAACTAAAGACTTACTTATGTTTTATATTTAACTCGATGACATTTAATTTATATCTCTTATTATTAATTTAATACTAAATATCCTCTTGCGAATATATATAGCAAGACTTTGGTTCGCTAACTTTCAAGAGGATATAATAAATATTTTAATTATGTCTATTATTTTATTTTAATATTTATTAACCATTCGCAATCTCCTTAAAAGGTGGTTATTAATATATATTTTAAATTGACTTGTTAACAATAATTATATTAAATTACTTTTTGCCAAGTTATGACTCTCATATACTATCTTACACTGACTCAGGGTTTGATGATAAAATTGATCCATTGTTAACCACGTCCTCTCCCTGATGATAGTTCCCTTTCCTTGTGGCTTCAACAATCCTACATCCACTGACAAGAATTATGGTTAGATCGTTTTCAATGTTTATATATAACTTTATATATTTAAGTATAATCTCATGAACACATTCATTTTCATATGAATAGGAAACCACTCACATATATAAGAAAATCATTCTCATTTGAAATCACGACATATAAACAATTATTCTTTTCACAATTTCACATTCTTATGAAAAGCAATTACTTGCAACTAACATAATGACCATAACTCCATTGTCATAAACATGTTTAAGTCAAAGGGGATGTAACAGTCCTGTTATGAAGTAATTTTGCATTTTTTTAAACATGATATAGAAATTTTTTGGGGGCAGTTGGGAAGGATAGGAGGATTGCATTGTGAGTTATCCAACAGTTTATATGAAGAAAAGAATGCCAACTATGACCAGAAAGATCACATCTCACTGTTAACTACTCTATTTAAAATTTAAAGCTTTTTGAAAACATGCCAAATATGACAAACACCAAAAGCTATGTTGTATAAACTAAGGTGGCCATTAATCCCTCACTTCCTTAATTTTCTCAATGTTCTCTTTATTGTTCAAATGCCATATCCTTATCATGATACTAATTTAATTATTCTACTCTTTTTGAGCAAGAAGAAGATAGAAGAAAGTAAACTATCTTGAAGTCCACAACAACTAAACTAGGCCAATAAAATATGGGATTTAGTTATAAATAATTCAGGAAAAAGAAAACATAATTCATATTCTTTGATCACAGGGGTTGATCTATATAACTCTTTCAACTTCTCTACCATTTCTTAATCCACCCCATTTGGCTACACATCATATTCTTGCCCCACACCTAAAACTTTTCAAGTGGTTTTTTTTTTTCATTTCAATATGCTTGGTTTCTTTGAGTCAAGGAGGGCACAGACTTTGTTTACAAGCATTTGATGCATATCAATGTGTTGAGAGAAACCCAACAAAGAGGAGGTGTAAGAGCTCGTTCCTCAATTGGTGGCATTTTGGTTTATGCAGTGGTTTATAGGAAATTTTTGTCTGATCTGCTTTGTCTTATTCTGCCTTTATTTAAACTCCCAGCTACCACATTCCCCTAATACCTGGTCGATTATACTTGTTTAACTATGTCTTTGTTGTCGTCGATTTTAAGTGCTAACAAAGGTGGTCGGCCAAAATCATTATATTAATTTAGATCATAATGTAGACATGGTCCGCTAGCATGAAAAGAGTGTTGTTGTATGGTAGATTCCTCAGCGAGAGGCATGAATAATATAGGACATCACATACATCTCCAGTAGAAGGAAAATTTTCCATCAATGGCAACAAAATTTTGGTTGGTTTTGCTTGTAACTTTGAGTCATTGGTCAGGGACCAGAAGGTTGTCTGTGATGGGGAAGAAGCAGATCAGGAGATCCAAAAATTTTAAGACTAGATCCTCTGAAATATTGAATTCTTCAAGCAATTCTACAAGCCCAAATGCCCTTACTAAAGATGAAAACTCTGGTAAAGACTCTTCTCCGAAAAAGTTAAACCCAAGGAAGCCAGGGAAAAGGGGGCAAATCAAAAGTTGGTTGGATTCTGATAGTTTAGTTGCAACTTCAACATTAGATGTGGTCAGACCAGGTTCCAACTGTTGATTTTTTGTAGCTCGAAAGGTGGGATATGGATTTGCTTTAAAGCAATTCAAGATTAGATATGCTTTAAAACAATTCGAGTTGGATTTTTAGCAACAGCAGGATTTTTATTCTTTAATAGAATGTTTCTGAGTTTGTGAGGATAAGATAAATCCAAGAGTGATTTTATGTGTAATTACAGCCAAAGAAAGCAAGGAAAGATTCTTTCCTTGCACATTAAGTAAAGCAGCTAGGCTCTATAAATGTAAGATTGCTGTAGCAAACTCATATTGTATTTTCGAAAGAAAAGTTTGTTGTTAGGCTGAATAGAAGATCCAACATTTGCAGGTTTTTCCCCGCATTGGGGTTTCCTGGGTATATCTGTGTTATTGTTTTTTTGTATTGGCTTATTGTTATTTTTGCTTCCGCTGTTATTAGTAGTTAATTAACCCAGTTGTATTAATTGTTATAAATCAGATTTCTTTCTGTGAATTTATTGTGCAATTAATCTGTTGCTGGGTTATAGAAATTAACATGGTATCAGCTCTGATACCATGTTAAGATTTGTGACGCAGATTTTAAGAAAGAAAAAAAATCATATTTTCATCTCTAGTTCTTTTGTGGCTATGGCAACCAATGTTCGATACGAGGACAGGCTCGAGGGTGCGTCTAACTTCTTGCAGTGGAAGGTTCGGATTACATCTGTTCTCAAGGAGAATAGGTTGTGGATCTATGCTAGCACAGAAGTGACTCCACCAACAAATGATCCTGTTGCGTTAGATTCACATGAAGTCAAAGAGGCCAAGGCTCAAAGGATTATTCTGGATGGAGTAAGAGATCATTTAATTCCTCATTTATCAGGGAAAGACACTGCCAAGGAGATGTGGGATATGCTCACAAAACTTTATCAAAGTGACTATTAGAGTCGTAAGATGATGCTCAAGGACAAATTGCATAATACCAAGATGTCCAAAGGCGAGTGTGACCTCTTACTTGTCCAAGCTGACACGGGTCAGGGATGAGCTTGCTGCTGTTGGAGAGACGATTAAAGAAGATGAGTTGGTGCGTATAGCCTTGAATGGTTTTTCAAAGCACTGGGAAGTGTTTGTCAAGTGTGTTGTCGGCAGAGATCGGCTACCTGATTGGGCAAGACTTTGGGATGATTTTGTTCAGGAGGAGATCCATGAAGGTGCTCATCGAGGAGATCAGACGAAGAAGGGTCAAGATGAAGAAAATCTTGCTCTTGCAAGCAAGGGTAAGAAGAAGTCCAATAAAGAGCAATCGAAAGGTTCTTCTTCCAAGAGTGGGAAGAAGAAAGATCTGAGCAAGATTAAATGTTTTTGCTGCCATCAGATGGGTCACTATGCTAGTCAATGTCTGAATAAGAAAAATAATGACAAGCAAAAGAAGCAATTTGCTGCTACAGCAGAGGTGGACGAGTTTGCATCACGATTTGAGAATGAGTTTTCACTCATTGCCTGTCTCTCAAGTTCAATTGCCAACAGGGTATGGTATATTGACAGTGGGGCTTCTCGCCACATGATGGGAGTCAAAGAATGTTTCACCAAGTTGGAGGAGAAGAAGCTGGATCTCTATATTGAGCTCGGAGACAATGCCAAGTACCATGCAACTGGTATTGGCACTGTCAAGTTTCAAAGGGAGTCTGGTAAACCTTTGTTGGTGGAGGATGTGTTGTATGTCCCTGGCATGACAAAGAATTTAATCTCGGATTTTGCTTTGGAAGACAAGGGTTACATTGTGACCTTTTAGAGGGGAAAAGTCTATATTCGTCCCAAAGATTCTAAGGTTGCAAAAGTGATTGGAGTCAGGCATGGCAGCTTGTTTCGGTTGCAGTTTGAGCCAGCACATGCGTTGGTTAGTAGCTGTAAAGGGATAGGAGAATTATGGCATAGGAGGATGGCTCACCTTCACCATGGAGCACTTAATATTCTTAAGGAAATAGTGATGGGGCTGCCTGAGATGAAAACAGAAAAGCATGAGGTGTGCAAGGGTTGTGCTCTTGGGAAATATGCCAAGACCAATTTTCCAAGCAGCGACACTAGATCCGAAGGGATTTTGGATCTTGTACATTTAGATGTGTGTGGGACCATGTCAACAACATCCTTGAATGGATATCAGTATTATGTTACCTTCATTGGTGATTTCTCCAGGAAGACGTGGATATATTTCATGAAGAATAAAGATGAGGTCTTCAGTAGGTTCAAAGAGTTTAAGGCTCTCGTGGAGAACCAAACTGGGAAGAAGATCAAGACACTGAGGTCTGATAATGGAGGCGAGTATACCTCGAATGCCTTCAAAGATTTTATGCTTAGGAAGGTATCAAGAAAGAGTTGACAGTTCCATACAACCCTCAGCAAAATGGGGTTGCTGAACGAAAGAATAGAGCTATCGTTGGAGCAGCCAAGGCCATGCTTCATGATCAGGATCTGCCTTGGTTCTTATGGGCAGAAGCTTGCAACACAGTTGTGTATTTGCAAAATAGGAGCCCTCACAAAGTGTTGGGAAAATTGACTCCAGAAGAGGCGTTCACTGGTAAGAAACCAAATTTGGGGCACATTCGCATCTTTGGATGCCTTGTGTATTGTCACATTCCTGTTCAGAAGAGAACCAAGTTGGAACCTACTGCAAAGAAGGGTATCCTTGTTGGGTACAGTGAAACTTCTAAGGCTTATCAGGTTTACATTCCTACTCTCAAGAAAATAGTGGTTCGCAAAGATGTGAAGTTCGAGGAAGAAAGGGCTCTTCAGAAGTCAAGCAACTTGATGAATGAGGAGGAACACTCACCCACGGTTGAGGTAGCACAAATTCCTCAAACTTCAGTCATGCAAGCTGGAGAGCAGAACAAGCAGGATGATCAGCTAGAGGAACAATTAATTCCTCAGCCTCAGATTCCTATTAGTGAGAAGAGGAGAAATAGGGCAGCTGAGCAAACATTGAGAGAAGCTCAAGAATATGTAGGTGATCCTCAAGATTCAGTCAGACAAAGAAGGGCTCCCAAACGTTATTCTGATTATGTTGCACTTATGAGTGAATTAATTGAAGTAGAGCCTTCCAGCTTTCAGGAGGCATCCAAGCACCAAGTGTGGAGAGATGCCATGGTGGAAGAGTATTCTTCCATTATGAAGAATAGTGTGTGGGAGGTAGTACCACGACCAAAAGATAAGTTTGTGGTGGGCTCGAGATGGTTGTATAAGATTAAGCATGTTGTAGATGGTAGTGTGGAAAAGTTCAAAGCTCGGTTTGTGGCTAAGGGGTTTTCTCAGAAGGAGGGAGTCGACTATGATGAGACTTTTGCTCCAGTAGCCAGGTACTCATCCATAAGAGCTATCATTTATGTAGCAGCACAAATGGGTTGGAGGATTCACCAAATGGATGTAAAGACGGCCTTCCTTAATGGAGTGATTGAGGAAGAGATTTACATAGAGCAGCCAGAAGGATTTGAAGCACATGAGAGGGATTCTCATGTATGCAAGTTAAAAAGAGCACTATATGGACTCAAGCAGGCTCCCAGGGCGTGGTATTCACGTATTGATAGTTACTTGCAGAGTGTGGGCTTCATCAAGAGTGAGGCGGATTCGAACCTGTACTATGTTCAGGTGAAGGGAAAACTTCTCATATTGTTGTTATATGTTGATGACCTATTTCTCACAGGGTCAGAGGAGCTCATAGCACACTGCAAGTGGGATCTTGCAGGAGAGTTTGAGATGAAGGACTTGGGGTTGATGCATTACTTTCTGGGTTGGAGTTGTGGCAGAAAGAGGGAGAGATCTTCCTTGGACAAGGGAAGTACTTAATTGATATCTTGAAGCGATTCAGGATGGAAAACTGTAAGCCTATGTCAACGCCACTTGTGACCAATTGGAAGAAGATTGATGCTTCCAGATCAGAGGCAGTGGACCCGACTTTATACAGACAGTTGATAGGCTCTCTTATGTATCTGGTCAACACCAGGCTAGATATTTGTTTTGGAGTGAACTCACTCAGTCAATTTATGGTGGAACCTAAATGTGTGCACTAGATAGCTGCGAAGCATGTTTTGAGATATCTTCGAGGCACAGTTGATTATGGGCTAAAGTATGTTCAGCATGATGGAGTGAAGCTCAAGGGGTTTACATGCAAATTGGGCAGGCAGTACCTGATCGAAAGAGCACTTCAGGGTGCAGTTTGGGATCAGGAGTAGTCTCTTAGTACATCAGGAAACAGAAGTCAGTTGCACTGAGTTCTGCAGAGGCCGAGTATATGGCAGCCAATATGGCTACATGTGAGGCTATTTGGCTTCGAAAACTTCTAGCTGGGCTCTTTAATCAGGAGCTGGATCCTACAGTCATTTACTGTGATAATCAGAGTTGTATCAAACTCTCTGAGAATCCAATGTTTCATGACAAGTCAAAGCACATTGAGATCAAGTACCACTTCATCAGAGATTGTGTGGAGAAGGGGATAGTGAAGCTCATTTACATTCCTACGGACGAACAGATAGTAGATATCTTGACAAAGGCCTTGATGAAGAGCAAGTTTGAATTCTTCAGGGAAAAGTTAGGTGTGATGCAGAACACCTTCCTCGCTAAGAGGGAGTGTTGATTTTTTGTAGCTCGAAAGGTGGGATATGGATTTGCTTTAAAGCAATTCAAGATTAGATATGCTTTAAAACAATTCGAGTTGGATTTTTAGCAATAGCAGGATTTTTATTCTTTAATAGAATGTTTCCGAGTTTGTGAGGATAAGATAAATCCAAGAGTGATTTTATGTGTAATTACAGCCAAAGAAAGCAAGGAAAGATTCTTTCCTTGCACGTTAAGTAAAGCAGCTAGGCTCTATAAATGTAAGATTGTTGTAGCAAACTCATATTGTATTTTCGAAAGAAAAGTTTGTTGTTAGGATGAATAGAAGATCCAACATTTGCAGGTTTTTCCCCGCATTGGGGTTTCCTGGGTATATCTGTGTTATTGTTTTTTTGTATTGGCTTATTGTTATTTTTGCTTCTGCTATTATTAGTAGTTAATTAACCCAGTTGTATTAATTGTTATAAATCAGATTTCTTTCTGTGAATTTATTGTGCAATTAATCTATTGTTGGGTTATAGAAATTAACACCAACAAGGCAACATCAACTATATGTCATGCCTCTATCACATGCAGTGAAATGGATGGAGAGCAGTTCAATTTTGCTGACATTCCTATTGTTGATCCTAAACTTGATAAATTCATGTCAGAATTCCTTGTGGATTTTGGACTGGATTCAGAAGGGTTGGGATCTGTCTCTACTTTATTGTATCAACCTGATGACATGAGATACACCTTGACCTTTTCATTTTGTGCATTGCATACTGTAGAAAATTCTCTGTGATTTGTTAGTAGTATCTTCTGTTCCATCTCCCCTTTTTAATTTGTAAGATTTTCATTTGGCCACTAAAATGAAAGCCAATGATACCATTCATTATTTCTCATGTTTTTATAATGTTTAAATAGTAAATTACTGGCAGAAAACCAAATTTTGGAAATACAATCCAATCTTTAGTGAACTTTGATAGTATCTCTCCAAAGGTGTTGGAGTTCTCATAAAGAAAGACATGAACATTCACGGTGAGAATACATAAATGTTTTTATTTTATTTTTAACATGGTTTCTTTCATTTCAATGAGAATTCATGTTTTGGTTATGATAATGATTTTAGTTCTCCAATTCTCTCTTTGTTTTGCAAAGCTATTTCAGCTGCTGTAAAGGTCAATAATGGTATAGACACTAGCACCAACAAAAGCACTTCTAAGTTTATAGGTGAAAATAAGTCTCTTATATCAAATGATATCAAATGTTGTGTGCCTAAATGGCATTGAAGGTAGGTGAAAAGTAACTAATCCAAATTCAAAATTTTCAGGTGGTAATTTTAGTACCAATACAGTGAAGTAGCCCTAAATGTCCAAAAAATTCTTAGTGGGGACTGGTTGGTTGAAGGATTCCATTTCTGCAATACTACGTGGCTCAAACATTATGGCTTTCTGTCGTGTGTATCCAGATACATACTGAAAGAAAACACTCCCTAAATTTGTTCTTCTAGCAATTATGGGACCTTCTGAAAAGCCATACATGATTTTTTTTATTGTATGGCTGGTAAAGAAGAGCTTACACTGTATCATCAGCAGATCCAAATTATCGAATGCCCCCATGTTGTATCTCATCTCATTTTATAAAAAAATATTGTTAATCCTTGTACTTGCCTTGAGCATGAACTTTTTGAGTATTCTTATGCAGTGGATAAAGAATTTGACAGAAAGCCACATTTATGGAACTTTGGAATGAAACAAAAAAATATTGCTGTTCATGTCATCTCATGCCATGGTGTGATTTTTTTAACACTATAATTTTTATTGTTCTTTATATTTGATTGTGAATTTATTTGCAGAAAACCCAGCCTCCATTTTTTTTTTACACTAGGTTTTTAAATTTTGCACAGCTAAGGAAACATGTGTCCCTAAATTCTCCTACACCCAAAATTCCATCTCTAATTGTGGTATGCAGATGGCTCAAATTAGTTGAAAATCAAGTAGCAACAATTGGCATATTAAGAAAAATTTATGCCTAACATCTTTAGTGAACTGATAAAATTAGTTTTATGACTGTAAGACTATGAGCTTTTATTCCATTTAATATTGTTGTTTTTGGTAGCATATACAATTTGTGAAAGTAGATAATTTGTCATATTACATATAAAACCATATACACCAATCACTTGATAATAATAAGATAGACCAAACAGAAACTCCAAATTTTGTTGGAAGCTGCCAAAGAAATAAAGGAAAAAGAGAGCATAATAATTAAATATAACTGCCCTACAATCTTGTCAACGACTTATACTTTCAATATCTTCATTAGAAATGTTCTTGAGCATAGCACAAGAATTTTACAAAGTTGCATGGACACGGATACGGATACCGGATATACGGATACGGCCATTTTTTAAGACTCCCAATATGGATACGACATTTATAAAAAAAACATACACATATATTTTCTAAGTTATTAGAGGAGATTTTCATTACTTTAAAAGCAAATAAGAAAATATAAATTAAAATAATATTAAAATTTAAATATTAATAATTTAGTAAAGAATAAATAGTTAAATATATATTAATAAATTTTATTTATATTTAAAGAATAAGTTTTTTTTTTTTTAAATCTCTAACATTTAAACAATATAATACAAATATTAAATATAAATATAAAATTATAAATAATTAAATTTTTAAATTTGTAAAAATTAAAACACCAAAAAAAATAGTAGAGTTGTATTGGAAGAAGACTTAGAAAAATGGATTGTTGATATAGAAAAACATTTCATTTGTCTTCCTCATTTGATGTAGGTTTTATTTATACAAAACAAAACAAAAAATTGCATGATTGAAGTTTTTAAGATAATATTTTGGAAGATTCACATCAGCCTTTTTGAAAATCAAATCACATAGTATTTGGCACAGCTGGAAAATCAAAGTTTTTTGGACACGTGTGGGTATGGTATCCAACATGTATCCACGGCGTATCGCACAAGTATCCGTATCGGATACGTGGATACATGTGCCCAAGGAGGGGCAGGGGCGTATCCAGCTACTCTGGAATTTTAAGAGCTTCAGCATGGCATGAAGCATTTCTATGCATTATCAATTAAGAATTTCATTCAAAGGGTGAAAAAGAATGAATGCTGTCCAACTGATGTTACTATGAAGTTGACCATATAGAAATGATGGAAGGAAAACTTTATTTACTCAATGATTCTGTTTCAAAAATGATGTGTGATCTCACCAAAATCACCATTATATTGATCCATTTCCGTAAAATCCCATAACCACCACAAAAGGCAATTGTCTCTGTTTAAGCAGCACAGCCGGTACAAAAGGGCACATAAAGGAGGAAACAACATTATGCCATTGACAAATATAAACTCTAAGGAGTACTTGAAGGAATTACTCCAGCTGAAATGGCTCCTCTAGACTCTACCCTAATTTTCATCATTGCAAAGCTACTAAAATCTATTTGAGATTCTAAAATTAATGCATCCCCATCTTCTAACTCACTCAAAGTTGAGAGAATTAAGTCTTTGCTGTTCAACAAAATCAAATATGAACTCTAGCACATAGATAACAGAGACTCTTGGTAGAACAAATAAAGAACTGTCATTTTAAACAGACGCATATAGGTAGTCAAGCATATAAGATAGAAAGCTAACTTCGTTGAAATTAAAACTCCAACAAAATTTTCACACTGGATCATCTTTGTTGAGAAATGTTGTGTTACTTTATTTTCTTGATAATTTCTTTTTTGTAAATAATAGTGTGTGCCACTCTAAGTAATCCAAGTCTCTAATCGCAGAAATCAATTTTGCTTTTACAGTAGATAATGAGAAAAATGGTAGAACCGGACAGTGAAGACAAAACAACCTTTAAAGATAATTGTTCTCAAAAGTCTCAACATCTTGTATTGATTGTTACAGCATAAATTGTTTTGGTTAAAATCTTTAAGAGGAAAGTGGAATATAATCAAGAATAAATTGCAGCTTCTTATAGAAAAATTTAAACATATTACAAATCTTGTAGGTTCTGTTCTAATTTCAATATATATGGAGAGGTTTTAAAAGCCATTTTAAATACGCTAAATTAAATACAGGATCTTATTAAAAAGTGTGTCGATGTAGAGCTCGGCATTGGGAAGCTACAAATACAAAGCAATCTGGATTGTGTAGCCATAAAACTAAACCAGCACATTCAGGCTTGCAAATCTCTAATGAATACTGAAGTTATGCAAGAATCTGCAACATGCTGCTCTAACAGAGTATTTCTAGGGCTAATACAATTCAAAAGTACGAGTTCAAATAAAAAGCCTTGGATTCTTTTCTCTTTGATGCAACAATCCATTAGTGAAGGGTGCTTTTGATGCCTTATTCGTTATCTGGTAGTTGATGCTTCTCTAAAACCTTGAAGAATCCAGAGGTAAACTAAAGCAATTTTTATTTCAAATCATAATACTTATTTCTAATTTATTTTCAGTACCACACAGGCGCAGGGATTTTTAAGGTATTTTGTCACTATTTTAATGATTTTTCAAAAGTGAGGCTACTCAAAACTATAACCCAGATGGTTGTATGGTTGTACTACCTAAGCTGAATGATGTTTGAAATAATAATTAAGGTGGGACATGCATGAGGGTTCACAACAGTTGGGAAACAGGTATTGATGGTCTCGTTTTACCATACAAATGACCTTACAAAACATATGAAAATGAATTAATTTTAATATTTTTATCTGGTTTTGAAAATGCAAAGCAAATTTTAGGTCTGTGCGCAGCTTACAAACACTAATAAAAAAATTTAATATTTGTTTGCCTCAATTTTTCCATCATCCAAATATCTGTAACAAAACCGAACAACCCTAAAAATGGATTTTGAAGATATTTGGATACAATCATACTACAGTTTATTTCATAAAAACAATATATTGTGTGAGCTTTCAGCTGAAACAAGTCTCACGCCTGAAAAATCCCTCCCGACAAACAGGTTACCACTCACAGTTTGCCGGAATTTGTTGCTGGAAAACTTTGGCTTCTTTCCCATAAACGTGGCTGCAAAAATTTAGTCTCTAGCCCTTAAACCCTGATATTTTGCACCTACTTTTCATTTATTATTGAATAGATTGCAGTAATAGCTGTACGGAGATTGCTTTTGGCTCATCTCCTTTGAAAAAACAACTGCTTTGGTAGGGTTTTGGAATGCTTTTCCTGCTAACTCTTCACCGGCATCGTTGAAGCACAATCTTGAGGTCAGTCTCTTGCTCTGGTTTGAATGAGTATTTTCTGGGGTTTTTGTATATGGATGGATCATTTTTTTGGTGTTTTATTTCATTCTAAAACAATTTTGCTGTCGGTACCCCTGATTCTGTATTTTATGGCAGCCATGTAAGGAGTCACAAGAGGCACCAGCGAAATATTGTTGATTGCCCACTTTGTGTATCTGTTGATCTTGAGAAGGATCAGCCGCGTGAGCGTGTCACATGTGCGACTAAAGGATGGGAAGCTCTTCGTGTCCTTTGAGAGTTATGAATTTCTT
This sequence comes from Sequoia sempervirens, assembly GCA_007258455.2. Classification (NCBI taxonomy): domain Eukaryota; kingdom Viridiplantae; phylum Streptophyta; class Pinopsida; order Cupressales; family Cupressaceae; genus Sequoia; species Sequoia sempervirens. The sequence goes on along the minus strand of VDFB02047230.1, from coordinate 66,714,598 downwards.
AGCCAAAGCTTTGTTGTAGGTATAGTCATTCCACAAGGGGCTTGAGGGGGATGGCGTGGTGGGGAGTTTTGTTGACGATTAAAGATGACCAATCTAGTGGGCATCTTCGGCTGCATGCCTATCACGTTCACACATGCCCAATAGTTTGAGAAGGAACAAAATAGGACTCACCAGAGTACATGTCCAGGTTGTCTACTTCCACTAGCCATGGCTATCATATTATTTCGTGATTTGGAACAGCAGGCCAAAACATTTTATTGACAACAGCTATGGACAATATGGAAAATCCACCTACATATGTAGGATTATTTCATTATTCAAAATGGCAGGTCCAAAATGCCCAAGTGCGTTGAATTACAAAACATGATCAAAAGGAATGTGTTTCTTATGTTTCTCAGATTTCTTGTAAAAGATGACTATGATAGCTTGCCACAGCAACCAACCCAGAAAAAGGACAGAAATGGTTTCTTAGGTTTCTCTCACTTAGACAATTCTAAGATGTTTCCCTAGAAACAAGCCCCTTTCCCATTTGTTGCAGTGAAGCTATCAAACCATAATGGAATAATTCAAGATGAAAATCCAGTTACAACAAAAGGTTCAGCAAGGAAATATTACAGCCCTGCATTTTGCACTGCGAGAGAGCTATGAAAGAAAATTTTACAAGGATTTGGTCATCAGAGCTGTAGGTATGGTATGGTGGCTGCCCACACCACTCCACCATAGTCATAAATGGACTCCATCGCTTTAATATTTCAGTCCTTGTGGCATTAACAAACTTCAAGACTTGAGTTAAGCCATAAATGACTAGGAGTGAGTGGTATTATGGAGAAATAAAGATCTGTTTAAGGTTTTGGGGGAACACATCATAATTCGGCGGTAATCAGACGTGACAAGGTAAAAGATTTTAGGGAATTAAAGGATGGTGTGCAAAGTGTCTTTTTGGTGATTCTTTTGGATAAGGGGGAGCTAACAAGGCTTGAGTTGGGCATGAAGAAAACTTACTTAGTGACTCATTCCAGTTGGGTATGTGATTAACTTTACTTATATCTTGGTATTTTATGTCAGGCAATAATTTTACATGGGAATAAGATTATATGTTTTGTTGTTCGTTGTCTTGTGCAAGTGATTAAAAAAAAAGGGGGAATACTAGAGTAGTATACCCCCTACTATTCACAGAGAAAGCTTTGTGAGCAGCTCGGTATACACCACCCTGCTGGTCTTGATTTCAGCCATAGTTAATATAAGAAATACTGCTCAGGAGCAAGGTTATAGATATACGAGTGTAGAAATATTGTTGCTTTGTCTTATGCATGACTACTGTGTGCTTAGGACTATGATAATATAAACACACTTTAAATGGTTTTAAGTTGTTATCATGTCACTGAGTTGTAATAAGTTTGATGGCATTTAAAACATGGGTTAATATCAATTGATAGGTTTTTAGTTCATTTGACTGGCTGGAGATAGGTGACTGAGTTCATTATTTTCAGGTCTGAATTACCATTATGAGATCTGAGTTCATTATTTTGAGGTCTGAGATTATCAGCATGAGATCATCATAAGGTCTTTGTTTCACACCTTTAGAAGACTGTGCATCATAACTTTGGAGTACTGTAATGACTCTCTTTGGACTGTGATTCTCCCCATAAGGGTTGTGTATACCTTCAGTGAACCCTATTTAACTATTTAGGCCTGTGTACATGAACAGTGACTATGTAATTTTTTAGGTCTATGTACATGAACAGTGAACTGTGTTTAACTTTTAGGTCTGTGTACATATAATAGTGGACAGGGTTACATATTATTGGACTGTGTTACATGCATCGTTAGGACTGTGAACACTTGTTTAGAGAATTGTGTTTTATGCGTTGATAGCACTGTGATCATGTGTTCCCGTGTCCTGTTGCTTGAAGTTTAAGGACCGTGTTACACGGATAGGTAGTATTGTGTTTATTTAAAGGACTCTGAATGGTATGAAGAATATTGTGTTCTTAGCATTAGGAGCAGTGTGCTCATTGTAAATTGAGCATTGTGGTTCACTGATAAAAAAATCATTGATTTATTGAAACATTACACTAGAGCAAAGGCAATTCTGCTTATGATTTGTTATGATTATGGACTAAGTTAGAATCAGAATTGACTCCATCTGTACAAAAACATATAAAAATCATAAATATATACATATTTGCAGCTTAGAAACAGAAATTAAGCTTAGAATATCACATATCATGCATATGTTAAATAAAACTACCATAAATGATAAAAATTTGAATAACAATATACTAATTCAATATCAATTTTTCAAGCATTATACTCGTATTTACACTTGATACTGTTGGGATGCTAAAGGCATACTCTTCCTATAGTTTCTCACCTATTTTGGAATTTTTACAGAGGATACTTTGTGACATGATCTATTTCTTATGATCTATTTTGGAATTTCTACTAGATGGATATTATTTCATTGTAGTGACTAGTTAGCGAATAGGCTATATATAGAGAGAGGTTTCACCTGAAACCTGTCTCACGCCGTGAAACAACTGGTGGATTACCGTTAAACGGCAAATGGTTTACAGATTTTGGGTTGCCATAAGATGAAATCAGATCTCTCCAAATAATATCGGATTCCCTTGTGTCAGAGAACCAATATTTTTATTTAGAAGGTATAAAAATCATGTTTCGGGCAGCTCTATAATCGTAATATTTTTTATATTTGCAATCTGCAGAAGAGAACACACAATTGCGTCCCATGTTTTAAAAAAGGTGCAAAACAGTGAAAATCTGACAATCGAATTAGCTTGCTCCATAGAAAGAGGCCACTCAAAACTGTGGCAACAACATCTCTTGTTCCACACAGCTCCAGTGTCGGCTCTTTGAATGCTTGCAGAGTAGCCTCATGGGAATTGCAGAGGGAAGTGTTCAAATTAATATAGGAGTCCTGATTCCACTCATTGGGTTGAGGAATGCAACCACTTACAATCTGAATGAGGAGGTTAAAGCAGCCGTGAATACTGCTCTCCACTCTCCAGGTACCTATTTCAATTTTCACTCTACAAAATGCATAATTACATCTTCCAATCTAGTTTCATCATTTCTACCAGTTATGAATATCTGAGGCTATCCGCTAATCTATTATAGATATTATTCTATATTGTGCGTGGAGATTTTTGTTACTTTTTAAATTATTCTATGCTGTGGGTGGAATTTCAATATTTACTCTACAAAATTACTGTAAATTTTCCAAAGTTCACTACAGATGGGGAATGAGCCTCCTTTGCTTTATTCTACGCTCTGATGTACTTGAGCAGTCCAATTAACCTGTTATGATCATCTATAGTTTTTCTTCTCTATATGGGGGTTATAGACACTTTGACACAGCGACACTTTGACACTTTGAGCAGTCCAATTAACCTGTTAATTAAATCTCGTCCATCGAAGTTTCTTGCCGTTAAATATATCCCTGCTTTCTCGCCTCCCCGCCGCCCCTCTCAGTACCTCTCACACCCGACGTATTTATTATTGCCTTGCATTATGCAAGATTCGGTGAGGCATAATTGGATTTAGCGAATCTCTTGATCTGTGACATGTAATGAGCGTAATCAATGATTAAATATTATTGAATAATGTGAAAAAAAAAAATTCAATTGTTCACATTATTCCACAAGAGGTGAATTTGATAGCTTTATCTATTTACATGCTTAACCCTATTCAATATTTTGGATTTAGCGAATCTTAGGTGTGTCTCTACCTCCTGTACCACATCCAGACCTAAAACCCCCCAAAAAATCCTTTTGACAAACCAATTTTTTGGATCTAATAGAAACCGTAAGTCTTGACAGGACTTTGATTCCCAAAATAAACCATTGTGTAGCAAAACTCTCCAAATAATAGCGAGTACTCTGCACTTGTAGAAAATAGGTGCTTAACTATGTCTGTATGTTTCCCATTTCCAACAAACAAAATGTACCAAGTAATGCGCTGTCATAAGAATTGGTGTTCATTGTTCAGACCTGTATTGGATGGCCTTTTTTACCCAAACTCGGATAAGAATCCTAAGGCGCCAAAAGAGCTAAACAAAAGAAGCAATTAAATTGATATTTTATAGAATTTGAAGAATTTGACATTAAATTTAAAAACAACAATTTATGTATACATTGTATGTAGTTTAAAGGGGGATTCGGTGGGATCCATGACCGAAATAACCAACTATAACAAAACACTGAATAAAGCCAATGCCAATGCAACATTTTTTTTTTAATAATTACTGAAGGTGAAGAGGACTTCATAGACATGGATCGATAAGTTCCAGACAACACAAATATAGACAATAAATATGGATTGAGATATGATTATGGAAAATTCTATGCATCCAAAACCATTTTTGATAAGCATAAGACCAGGAGAATCCTTTGGGGATGGATTAAATGAATGGAACATTACTCAAGATGAAATTGCCAAGGGCTGGTATGGTGTTCAGGGACATGCTTAATTTAATTTCCCAATTCCCAGTTTGTTCATGCGATTGTAATCAATCTTTTTTGCTTCGCTTCACAATACTGATCAGGCTTTTGAGATGGATAGGGACATGGAAATCTCGCCATGCAACCGCCATCAACTCAGCGGGTGCAAACAATACAAATCCCTGCAAAACAAACTGAACAAAAACTACCTCGTAGAAACCCTCAAGAAGATTTATTTCTATTACCAAAAGAGTTTAAAATAACAAAACTGTCCTTTGCGAAACTAATTTTCAAAGATCTCATACATGGGTACTACATATATCCAAAGAATAAAATGGAAAGGCACTAACCAGACCATAATGCCACTGTTCATAGATGACTCCATATCCATATTCCTTTAATCATCCACTACTTAAAAATTTCATCAACCAAAATTGTGGATAAACTGGCACATTATCAGATCCAAAGGGGAATTTTTTTTAAAAAAAATTAGTTCCCAAATAGGGGAGAGGACCCAGTACCTGAGCATGTTTCAATAGTTGTGATAGTAGTTGTTTATATAATGCCCAATATTTTTATCAATATTGGACCAATAGTTGTGACTTTAAAGTTGTTAGTGTTGATGATAACTACCCATAATTAAACAAAATGTATTCCTTTGATCTAAAAAGCAACCAATCATGTGATTCCACATCAGCGCTCAATAAAACATGCTGTGAATTCACAAGTATTGGTCTCACTTTTTTTTTGGGCCTTTTTGGACACCTTGACAAAAAGCATGCTGATGTGGCATCATATTTGATGATGTGGCCCTGAAACCTTAGTTATAAGCAGGGGACTTGCCAAGTAAGCTGCTGTAAAAAATTGGGAGTGATCTGAAATTTCCACATAGGATAATTAGAAGCGCGAAGTTAGGGTGCACAACTACTGGATCCTTTCCCCTAATCAATCTACTATCTCAGAGTTTTTAACAATTGCCAATAGAAACAATATGAGCAATCAAATTCTTTCCTAATAAAATCTTGCACATTTGTTTCAGTGGACTAGTCAATACATGGAAAAGGACATGAAATTGATGGACACATACATCATACATTTGGTTAACACGTGTAACTCCTCCCTTACTCGCCAATAATTTGTTATATATACAACAAATTGTTGTGCTTAGAATTCTAATGAACTTATCGTATAAAGGAAAATGTCGAACCTTTAAATGGGAATAATTTGTTATATATACAACACATTGTTGTGCTCAAAATTCTAATGAGTATCCTAAGCGAAGTTAATGTTCCCGAAGGAGGGTGATTAATATAAATGAGAGACTCGATCTATTTGTCATGTGTATAAATATTTATTATATATATGTGTCATTTTTTTATAAGACATCTTAATTAATCTTTTAAACTTGAGAATTAATGAATATTTTTATTGCTTACTAGTATTTGTATTGGTTTTATCATAAATAAATGTCTTTCATTGAAAGGGTTTTGGCATTCAGATAATGATTTAATTTGTAAAGAGATAATCTCAATTATTATTATTTTTTAATATTAAAAATTATTTAATTTGATTAAGATAATGATTTAATCTGATTTCTATCTTTTCACATATTCAAAATTAACTTTTAAACGTGGCAATATTAAATGTTTAATAATTTTAAATATATATTTAAATAATTATTAACTATTTCATGATTATTAATCAATAATAAATATTATTTACATTCTATTTCATTTTGTATAATAATTTATAAATTATACTAATGATTTTTGTTAAGTATAGAAACAATATCTTCTTTATTCAAAGGTTTTTTTCCAATTTGGATTTTGTAATTGGATGCATAGTTTATATTAAGCTATCATTTCTCCATTAAGACATTTGTTGAATAGACAACATCATTTACTGAATGGCCCACCAATTGAAGTCATGTACTACACAAATGTATGTTAAAAAAATAAAAAATTTCCTTAATTTACCTTCCACGGCTCTTAGGGTAGAGTTTCCTGAGACCGTAATGTTGTTCATGGGCAACTAGATACACTTTCTATGCAGCTAGAGAAAAAGTATACTTTGGGTATCGAAAGCTCCCAGATGGAGAGCATGTGATTCTATAAGGACGCATTGCAGGTACTTTTTTCACTATTATGATGTTTTGATGGATGGTCGCACCCTGTTCGAAAGCTCCCATTTTGGCACAGTCAGAGAGGATAGTAGGGAAGGTTGTGGAATTTTGCTTTACACCTGCCAATTGCATTTGCATTTGCCATTTTAGCAAATCCATTTTGTACATATCCTGGAATAATTGACTAAAACAAATAGACCAAAATTTTCCATTATTGACCATCCACACCTCTTCGGCGTACCCATTGCACACTTTGATGTAGCGAGCATTTACCGCACAGAGCATGCACTAGGAGAATCTTTGAATTCAACTTTCTGGAGTAAGATTGTTAGCAAAGGAGATGCTTTTGTTACCATAGTTTGTTCTCCGCATCACTTGCAAACCCTGCATGGTTCCACTTGTTATATATTTAATACATTGGGAACTTATGAACTGCAGCGCTTTATTAGCACAAGATACTGCCATGGTTAGGGTTTATGTCTACTTTCTAGATTACATTTGATTTTTTATTGCTCTTTTGATTGATAAGTGTGAATTCTTTCTTGCTTTATTTTCAAAAAAAAATTTAATCTTTGCTAACATTTTTAAGATTAACATCATACATAATGGAAACTATTCCCTTTGTTTCCTTTTAAAGGGGCTATTGGAATTCTTCTCTGAAGTACTGATGGTCAAAATTACCATCTCACAGTTTATCAACGGATTCCTCTGTAAGTGCCACCTCATGACTGGTGGTCATTTGTTAATTGGTTTGTTGCCTAGATTCTTAAAAGTTGCACATTGCTTTTTAAAATAGCATCAAATTAGTTTTCTAACAATAACAAATCCTAGTTGTAGTAATAATAATCATATAATTGATTTTGGAGTCCTTGTATTTTTCATACCTTCAATTAAGATTCAAATAATTACTTTTTTTAAGAGCATCAACTACCTATTATTTTGAAGGTTTATAGTTTTACTTCAAATAGACCAACCACAAATATTTTCATTGTTAGTTTAATTTCCAAATTTTACATACCAAGCCAACCAAATTGCATGAGTAGAGCTCTTTTAAAAGAAGTTTAATGTCATGGACAAGTAATTTTTTTAGTGTATGGCTTCAAGTGCATTCTAATCCTAGCAACATCTCTTACCAAACACAACATTTCATCTTTTTCACTATATCATATAGGAAAATCAAATAAATTGAATTTTGTTCATCATAATAGATTATTAAAATGAACCACTCGCACACATACGCCAACAATTTTTTTGGAAACCTAGAAACCTCAGGAGGTCGCAAAGTCAATTCTAGGGGAAGCCCAATGCCAGAGTGGCCTCAATGCAATGCCATTGGAGAGGATTGCTCCTATGATGATGATGTCTATGACTAAAAAATGTGATTTCATGCCAATGTTATGTCATTTTGTTTCTTCTCTATTTTTCCCTACTCTTTATTGTGTTCTCTCTTGTTTTGAGGCTTGCCAACTGCCCTTTCATGCCCCAAGTCTCAATTAAATTCTATGCTTTCATTCAAACCATGTACATTTGTACTCAATTTTGTTTATTTTTATAGTTCCAAACACTTACAATTTAAATAAGTAGGTACACTTCTTTACACTATTGTTTGGTTTTTGACAAGTGGAATTCTTTAATTTCTTTTATTTGTAGAGTATAGTTTTTAGTAACTTTTATATGGCGGGGGTTGATTAAATGAGTGTATCCATGAAGATGGTATCTTGCAATCTAAAAGTGAGTGTTTACAATCCAACAAACTTTTTTAGAATTCATAGATTCTACCTCTATGGATTTGGTCTACAACTTATTACCTATTGCTCCACGCTAAGTGAGCACAAAATTGTTGTATTTAGTTTTTGATATCTTCAATTTCATTCTTTCCATGATATATTAGAACCCCAAATCTCATTTCCGCTAAGAGAACTTTTAATGTTCTAGCTAGGCCAACATGCTTCATGGAGATCCATTTTAGCTTGGATTTTCCTTACATTAGGAGTTATCCAAAGACTTGGGATAATTATTGTGTTTTTGTATCCACAAATAAATTAACCACATCAGGTGATTTCAATGCAAATAAATTGATACCTCTTGTCTCTTGGGCTCCTCCTAAAATGTGTTGGGTTTGGGTAAAGTTTTATATTTGCTAGCAGTAGTCCATGGAGTTTAATTACGACACATTAAGAGGGTAGACTACAAATAGGTAGAAATGAGTTGGTATCACTTATGTGCAACACATTTTTTTCAATTTTCGTTACCATTTTTACCCATACTTTTGGAGAGAGTATAATTTTCTTAAAATTGTATATAGTTTGTTTAAGATTTTTTTTTTCTTTGCATTGATGAAATCAACGCTATAGTTCATGCTTATACAATGACATTAGTTTTATTTTTATGGAGTGTTACTTGCATCCAAATCCACTAGGTGATGTGTATGTTCAAAAGAACTAGCCTTATCTGTCAAACTTTAAGTCTAGAAGATTGACTAATATTTTTTTCAATGTGGATGTAGTTGTAAGAATACTATCAGTCAAGAAAGAGGTAGCACACTATGACCATAATGGTTGAAGGGAAGAAGATTTATCTGTATGAAACAAGCGAGAGCTTGAGTAATTTTGATGCAGATGGTGACATTTCTTTGGAACTTGTAATTGACATATGATCAAGGGCTTATGTACCGAGTAAACTGGTTAAGCCCAAGTTCTAAAAAAGACATCCACTATGATTTTGTATAGGATCCAAAGACGGTGAAACCCATCAAGTCACTACAAAAGGATTTCCAGTATGATTAACATGCTCATTGGTCATTCTCATTGGATCATTTTGATTTGGGTTTGCAAGTTTCCATAATTGTTGACACAAATCAACATTTTTAGTAGTTTAAGGTAAGCTAATTGTATATGATAACTCACAAACAGGACTATTATTGCAATGGTATATATTTCTCTTGAGAAAAACTATGGCTCAATAATTTCTATTATTCATTTGTTATATTTCATAAAGCCATATACAATGGCAGGTCATGAATGTCATATAATTGCTCTTATCACTTATTCAAGAACATGGCATAGATTTATAATTTATTTGTACTTCCTATTGGTTGGGTTTGATTGTGTTTAGGTTTTAATTTTCTAGCAATTTAGTTAATAGTTCATTTGTTGATTTTATTGATTGAGGATGGATACTCATAATATTACCTTACCAGCAAATTCCATTACCTATATTTGTAGCTATCATGGTCAGCATTATGCAGAATATGGAAGCATAACAAGGTGTGAGATATGTTTTATAAAATATCTAGAAATAAGAAAATGTAAAATAAATGGAATATTTAACATATTTTGTCATCTCTGTTTACACATATAGGGGATTTTTTTCATAGAATGAGAGTTTAAATGATATAAATTAGATTGAACAAGTCTTTAGGTTTCCTTCTCCCCAATATACAAAACATGCCAAAAGTTTTCTCTATATGTTTTTATATTTTGAGCTTCAACTCTTAAGGAAAAATAAATAATATGCCTCCTAAGTATGTTAAATTACATATACTTTTCTATCGGCGTAACCCTTGCACCCCTTCTGGTGCAAGTGCTAGTGAGTATATATATCTGATGTGCTTTTTAAGACTAGACACATCTATAGAAGCAATCTTTTGGTGAAGTCAATATACCTTGATAGATCATAGGTAGCATTCTGGATTAAAGTATGTTAAAAGTCATCCCATCATTTATGTGTCTTAGGGGGTAAGTAGTCGTATGCACATACTAGGGTGGGGGTAGTGGATATGCTTCTATGGGTGTCCTCTCTTCCTCTCCCCCCTAATATTATATTATGCTAATCCAACTGCATTTGGATTTTACTGATCTGTGGGTGGCATTACTATCTGATAAAGACAATTCCCGCATTTTGAGTGGTATTTTCTTTACACAAATTCAATATGTTAGATAGTACCCATAAAAATTTGTGGGGAATCAATAAACCATGTATTAATTTCTGATTAATGTTAATATATAAGTGCATCTACCCTCTTCTTTTCCCTACTAAGAACATTGTATCCTAATCAAATTGCATTTGCATTTTACTTGTCCATCGTCAATGGATGATATTATTGTGTGATAAAACATTCCATAACTACTTTTCAAGCAGAAATTTCTCTACCCAAATTCAATTTGCTTTATCAGCCAAAGTCGTTTTTGGTTAATTTGTAAGCTGTGGATTAATTTTAGATTAATAAGTATATTTATGTATGCACTATCCTCTTCTCCCTCCCGTAATAATATGGTTTACTAATCCAACTGCACCATCATTTTACTTGTCTGTATAATTGTCTGATAAAACATTCCCTCCCTATCTACATTTTGAGTAGATATTTCTGTACCAAATTAATTTTGTTATACCAGCCAAAGTCATTTGTGATTAATGCAAGTGATCGAAAGAAAAATTCAGCTAATATTAGATAAGCTGGGCTTCAAATTTTGTGAACAAGATGTGTTTATGGTGTTTTGGGGTTATTTATCTTAGAATTTATGGGAATAACCTATCAATCATGCATGATCAGTTGTTGGTTCAATTGGGTAGTGAAAATAATCTGAAAAATTTGCATGTAGTTCACATTTGGATGTCATTCCAACTTGTAGCATTTTTCCAAGGAGTTCAATGGTGGAGTTCATCATTGAATCAATGTACAGAGATGTTTTGGACAGTGGCTTACTTGTTTCATGCTTCTGGAAGTTTTGGAATGGTGTGGGAAATCTTAGAATCTTCATTGATGGATAAGATAACTTTTGGGATTGATTCAGCTCATTCAAGCCTCATAATTGCAGTCATTATGTGGGGGCAAAATGAATGGATAAAGGAAATCAAAAGTTGGATTTGATTGCATATTTGGATAGCTCTTTCATTTGATAATCACACATGAAAAACAGTCCATACACATTTATCAAGAAAAAGGAAGAGCTCTGACTACATCTAATTTCATTATGTGCAGTACACGTACACATTTTTACTTTTGAACTTCTCTGCATCAAATTTTACTTCATTCTTATTAATATGCTCTTCATAGTATATGCTTTACACAAAAATTACAAACTAATTTACTCACATCTTCATAGTCTGCAGGTGGTTGCTTAATAATTGTAGTTCTTTTCATTTTTAGATCAATTACACCTAAGATGCCACCCAAAAGAATATTCTCTCTCCTATTGTTCCTTCTTCTAGCAACTGATTTCATTTTTTCAATCGATACAATTATGATGTAATTGTTTTAACTTTTTCTTTCCATGTTTAGGAACAAATAACTGGACAACAAAAATTTATTGGTGCAAGCTCTTTTCATACAAGCATGTGGAACCATCAACTATAAAAGCATCACAAATGAAACTACTATGAATCATTCCTTCAAATGGCTATATCAAAAATTGCAATTCAGAAGAAAATTCTATTTGTTCCGAACATTTGTAAAAAAATTATCTTTTGTATATATTTCAAACTTCTATCACAAATTTATATGAACACTACAATGAAAACTACTTAGCATGTTTGCTTACATATACTTCTCTATGGGCGTAACCCTTGCACCCCTTCTGGTGCAAGTGCTAGTTTCATAAAAACAAGGAGTTGCAGGTTAACAATTTTTTTGGTCACAGCTTGGATTATACTGAACCCTAATCTTCTAACTCACTGTCACTGTCACTATCACTGCTCACCTTCGGTTTCGGAAGTTTCTCCTCTAATTCAGTGTCACTGTCACTGATACCCTCTGCTTTATATTCATACAGCATGCCACCCACATCTTTATATTGATACAGCACTCCAAGTACAGAATCACCCTTAATACCTTTTCTCAGCACATCTTTGACGGTCTCAATTCCTCTTTTAGTAATGAAATTCCCTGAAATAAAAAGCCGACTGAAATTAGGCTTGTTTGCAACAGCTTCCGCAGCAGCCTTAGCCCCAATTCCAGAGATAGCATTTGCACTCAAATCAAGTTCTTTGAGATGCTCATGACCTTCCAAAATTGCTTTGCATATTACCAGTGATCCATCATCCTTTAGTTGATTTTCTCCTGCATAAAACATTGTCAGCAAGTTTTTTACAGCAAGGCATTCTGCTAAAGCTGTAGCTGCTTTTGGAGTGATACCATTTCCTGCAACCGTAAGAGCTCGTAAAGATGGAGCCGCATCCTTGAGGCTGTCGGCAATAGCAATCACCCCTTCATCCTCAAGATTCATATTGCTTAAGTAAACTTCTATGAGACCTACATGTCCAGAAATGACTTGGCTCAGAGCAACAGCGCCTCTTTTCCCAAACTGGCATCTGTTAAAGCGAGCGTCTTCAACCTGCTGCCTTTCCTGAAAGCTCGTACTAAAGCCATACCACCGCGGAAGCCTATGTCGTTTGCTGCGAAATCGAAACCCTCCAGAGCGATGCATTTCTCAACAAGCTCTGAAAGGACCTCTGCTGCCTCATCTCCTTACTCGTTGTGATAGAAACGCAAAGTCTTAATCCTTTCAACTGATGGAAGAAGCTCACAAATGGCTCTAGCAGCTTCTTCGGAAATGTTGCTATGTTTGAATTCCAATTTTTCTAGCGTTTTTTGAGATTTTAAGAGGGATGCAAAAGCTTTGACGCCCTTCTCTCCCCATTCATCTAGGTCAAGACTCAAGGATCTCAGCATACACTCTTCTAAAGCAGATGAAAATATTGACATAACCTCAAGTACCTCAGCCTCAGGTGTTTCGTAGACAAAATCTTCGAGTTCCACATCTGTTAAAGTTTTCTGAACACCCATCAAGACACTTTTTGCAACATGGGCTGCCTCCACTCCAAAACTTCGATTGCCAAAGCATATCTTGGTTCAAGAATTCCCGAGTTCTTCTAATGGCTTGAAGAGCTTTCTGGCTAAAGGTTCATCAACAAATACTGTTTTCCCTTCATCTGACATATCAAAAATAGTTTCTTTTACTTCGACTATTCTCTCTCTATAAAATACTTTAAAATTTATCCTGCAGTAGTAAAATTCAATAAACCTACAAGCTGTAGTTGTAGATCCATATATAGTATATAGATATATCTATATATAGACATTTAGTTTTCTATATATATAGATATCTTTATTTGTATATCTATATTTATATATCTATATATAGATATTCTATATTTAGATATACATATATAATATATAGATATATTTATATAGACATTTAGTTTTCTATATATAGATATTTTTATTTGTATATATATTTTTTAATATAATATCTTTATCTAGATATAGATATCTATTTTTAATTTTCTTAGGTTTGTTTTTTTAATCTAGTCTTTTTAATTGTCTTATGATTCTGTAATTTTGATATCTATATTCTTTTGTTTGTCTCATATATACTCTCAATATATTTTTTTGGTTTTTTTAGTATATAGATATCTATATTTAAAGTTGTAGTTTGTTTTTATATTTTTGAATCTTTTTCTTTTATTTTATTTTTAAGTCTTTTTATATTTCCTTTTTTGACCCCCTTTACAAAATGTCATGTTATTATTCTTATAATCTTTTTTAGCTCTCCTTTGTATTGTTTTTGTTCTCTTTATTATATTTTCTTTCATTTACTTATTTTTAGGTTTCTTTAAATATATATTTTTAAATTATAGATTTCATCTATTGTCTTTAGCTTAAATATTGACCCTTTTTTTATGTTTTATGTCTCGTTTGTATCTTAGCTATTTGCTTTTTATTAATCTTATTTATTCTCATTATTTTTTAATTTTTACTTAGGTATCTATATTAATACTCTTTGCTTATTCTTATTATTTTTTAACACTTTTCTTTTAGATTACTTATTATTTTATCCTTTTACCTAATTGTTTAGTTTTTATTTATAGATTGCATTTATTTACTTGCATTAGTTTTATTGCTTTTTACATATATACTCTCTTTTTTAAGTGTGTATATATATATATATATATAGCTTCAATTAAACTTATATTTTCACCATTATTCATGCATTTATTTTTGAGACTTGGTGAATTTGTTTACTTTTATTCATCTATTTTTTCTTATTCTCATCATCCTTTCCTTTTCTCCTTTTGTTTAATTCCTTCCTGGAATCTACATCTTCAACTCCATCCCCATCTCTTTTTATCCAGTCTTGGTCTCTAATTCACCATTTTTCTCCTACGAATCTCTTCTCATCCTGATGGTGGATCATGGAGTGTGATCCGAAACATTGATGCAAATAAATTATACACAGTTAGCACTCTCAAGAATTTTGAAGATATTTGGATACAATCCAGTTTATTTCATAAAAACAAGGAGTTCCAACTTAACATTTTTTTTGGTCACGGCTTGGATTATACTTAACCCTAATCTTTTAGCTTCTAACAAAAACTTTAAAATGTTAAAATATATATATATATATTGAGAGGAAAAAGAATGCACTTTATCTTTGGAAAATAAGGTATATATGCTATTATATTAGATAATAATATAATACATATAATCAAGAGACATCATTATTAAAAATCATCAAAAAAAAATAATTGTTATTAGAATTAGTTTAATTTATAATTAGTTGTTTTATTAAAATTTTAATTATTGTATAATAATAATATTTATTTTTTAAATTTATATAATTAAATTAAATTAAAAACTAGCATTGTCATCTTGGTGTGCAATGGGTAGAGTTTAGTATTTGGCATTAAGTATAGTAGAATGTAATTGTAAAATTGAAGAAAAGCAATTTGAAATACAATGTTTGTTTTGTGTAGGAAGATGGAATAAAAGTGCTTATTAATGTGAGTATACATTCAAAACATTAAATTAATTGTTTGCATGTATATAATATAATTTATAAACTATGAATATTAGTAGAAATTTAGAAACAATATTTAATTCTTTTTTTTCTTTTTTTTTATAAAGTGAAATGAGTATTTTGATAAGCTAAATTCAGTGTATTTAAATATGATTTTTAAAATATAATAGTTTTTTATTTGTAAAATATAATAATTTGGTTTTTATATTTTTAATTTTAATTTTTTACCTTTATTTTATATTACTTCACGGAATAGATCTTTTTCAATAGTCCTGCATCATGCTAACACATTCTCAACCATTGATGCCTTTATAATATGATTGCTAACACATTCTCAACCATTGATATCTTTATAATATGATTTATACACTTTGAATAGTAGTGGAAAATTAAAAATAATATCTAATTATTTTCTTTTTTTGCATAAAGTGCAATGATTAATTAGATAAGGTAAATTCAGTGTAGTAAAATATTTTTGTAAAATATAATAATTATGACTTTTTTATTTTTATTTTTTATTTTTTACCTTTATAATATGAATGTAGAACATATTTTTTAGTGGAAATTTAGAAAGAATATATGATTCTTTGTTTTCTTTCTTTGTATAAAGTGTTTTATTTTTTTAATATTATTTTTATTTATTTTATATTGGGTTCATAAAATAGTGAGATCTATTTCAATGGTCAACCATCATTCTACCACATTCTCAGCCATTGATCATTAAAGTCAGTTGGTAATGTTCATATAAGAAATGCCTTCGGTGTAATTAAAATTTAGAGAGTGGGAATGAGCGAGCGAGAGAGACTAACTTTCGATCAGTCATTTCATGCCAACAATCCAAGTATAACATATGTCCCTAGGGATTATGCTCAAGGTAGTAGGTCATTTGATCCCATTGTGCACACTTAAGGAGGAAAATAGATAGAGAGAAAAGAGAGAGGAAAAGAGAAGGGAGAGAGAAATGGAGATAAAATGGAGTGTTGTGGCATCAAACTAATATCACCTATACATATGATTGAGTGGTTTTATGATAGAGGAGGCCTCATTCTACCATTGAGGGCTCATGTGTCTTTATTCTTAATTGTCAAACAAGGTCTCCTAAGAGACATAAGAGGAAAAAATGACAAGTTACGATGAGACAACATAGGAAGATCATGGGACCTACATAATTATAATTTATTCTTATAGTTTTGTAGTCAGGTCCTGAAGACATGTGAAATTGCCTAATTCATATCACACATCATTAATATTGCATTTTCATCATATTCATCCTTAATCACTACATTCGCATCATTTTCATCACCTACGTTACTAATTCCCCTTTTAACATCATTTTCTATCATTTTCACCTTTTTCCCTCTATTAACTAAGTAAGCTTGGATTATTTAATTAATTCATCTAATTTCATTACTTTTCCTCTAATCTCTTCTAATTGGATAATTTTAATTATTTAATTAGCCATAAATATAATTATCTTCTAAAGTCTTATGATTAAATAATCTTGAATTATTTAATTATCTCATTCCCATCCCACTCATTTGAAATATTCCTTTCTAATAAATAATATCCTAATCCTCCATAATTAAATAATCTTGAATTATTTAATTGTTCTAATTTTCCTCTAAAAGGCATATTCCCAAGGAATATTCTTTTTTTAAATATCTCATTCCTCTCATTCATTCTTATCCCTCCATTTCTTGATTTAATCTTCACCCTTCATTTCAAATATATTCAACCAATTTTCCTAAAATTATGGAGATATTTTGAGTTCAAATTGATCTTGATCTCTCATCTTCCTTGATTCACTCAGATTCATGGGTCTTTAAGGATTAATCTTAACCATTGATCACAAACATGAAAATATATAAAACAGGCATCAATCCTTCATTATTAGATTACCTAGATCATTATTACATTACCTAAATCATTTGAGAGCATTTGAGCACTTGAGCATATCATATCATTAAGCATTTAAGCAATTATCTTCAACTAGGTCATCAATCTCCATGCTTTTGCAATCATATTTTGAATTGCTTTTCATTGCTTATGTTGATTTCTAACCCTTGTATACACTCAATTTCATTTTCTAAGTGGGATTTGATCTTCCATTGTTTTGGGTCTTCTTGATTGCTAATCCTTGTTTTGATATCAATTCCATTTTCCACTTCATATTATTTGCATGCCCAATGGGACCCATGTCCCTAATTTAACAAAATTGTGTGAGTTTTTGATAATTTGTAGATTTTTGTGTTTGTTCGTGTTTTACAGAGGTTGCCTTTACTATATCTAACCGCCTATGTTGTACATCCTATCGTGTTTGACATTACATACGGTTGTGTTTGATAAACCTACCATGTCCATTTTTTTATTTTAAGGGACTGTTGTTTTTTGTGTAGGAATTTTGTCGCATTTGTTAAGAAATAGAGTCGTGTTTGTCGAATCCTATCACATTTTCCAAAAATTATGCCATGTTTGCTAGATAATAGAGTCGTGTATGATAACAGAGTCGCATCTACACAAATACAAAGTTGTGTTTACACTGATATAGAGTCACATTATAGGTATACAATTTCGTGTTTTCCTGTTTTTAGTCTCTATTTTGTTTTTGGTGGTCATTTTTTTATTTCAACTTTCCCTAACCCAACCCTAATGTATCTTGTTAGCTATTTGTGTTATCTTTTTCTAATCTATTTATGTAGCTTTTGTTTGGGAGAAGATAATTTTACTTGAAACTTCTAACATCATTTTTCTTGTAGGGTTTTTGAACAATTTGAGACTAAGCCATTTGAAACTACTAATACATTAATTACAGGTTCTTAAGGAAATGTTTTATCATTTTATCATGTATGTTATCTTTGTTTGGTAGTTTAGAACACATTTGAATTTGGTTCCTAAAATGAATTTGTTTGAAGTTTATTGTAAGTTGAAGTGTACTTATCATCTCTCCTTACACCTAGTGTGATCTTGGGTGAAGATAAATACCTTGAATTTTTCTTTCTTTTCTTTTGGCCGAAAGTGTATTTTTTACATATCCTCTCCCCTTGTGCTTCATGTGATCTTAGGTGAAGAGAAATAGTAATACATCAAGCTTTCATCGTTTCTTCTTTTGGTAGGAGGCCTGCCTTGGGACACATCCTTACGGAGAACCCAAGGAATTGACCTCAAGCGACGTTTTTGGGTGTGATATAGAAATTGGATGAGAGTGAAAGATGGAATTTGATTTGTGCATGTAGTGCATTCTAGACTTTCTCTAGGGGACTACAATTTTTCATACCCCGAGGAGATGTCTATGTAGCTAGCGGTGTTCACCGATGATCCACCCACTAAGAACCAATTTGTAATAGAAACCTATCTTGACCTTTCAAACATATTAAAATGGTGCAAGGGATGTGGATCATACCCTCACCTTGTATGAGCTCTTAGGTTGAGATAGAAACTTTTTGGGTTGCTAGCAATAGCTTCTCAAAAAGGGAAAGAAGGTGTGCCCGTTGCGTCTATCGACAACCCTATGTCACCAAAAATCTACTTAAATTTACACACCTACTACTAATTAGGTACTTGTTTTATTCTATTGATCAATTGGAGTCGACCTTGATTATTTATGTTTGTTGTTCATATCTTACTACCAAAAACAAACATCATACTTGAACATCACATCAAATTTCACCAAAACGTTCAAGGAACATAGATACAGTAACAAGAGTTTATTTTGCACAACATATCATGTTTTCCTTGCATATTACCATGTTTGATTTGCATATGGATGCCTCTGCTTACTATATTTCCACCTTTGATAAAATTTTCATGTTTGTTATAATCTTCTTTTCCAGACTGGAACTCACTTTTGGTTGTATTCTGCCACATTTGATTTGCATCCTATCACCTTTTCTTTGCATCTTGTCACCTTTTCTCAATGCTTTACCACATTTTCTAGAAACAACAACTGTATTTGTCATAACTACCACATTTTCTATAACCCAAATCCTCTTAGACCTATAGACATTTTGAACTTGAACCTATTATAATTCTTGGTCTTGTCAATAAAACAATTGTCACAATGGACCCTTCACTTTTGCATAGTCATTTGTACCTTCAAACATCACAACTAGCCTTCAATTTGTTTTTCATAGGAAACGTCAACATATCTCTTTTGGATCAAAAATATCAAGCATTTTCAAACCTCAACAACCTTAATCACATCAGTCTTTTGAGACCATCACTACCATCCCTTTGGATCAAACATCAAAAATCCTTTTTGGACCTCAACATATCAAACCTATCAACTTTGCTAGTACCTTTCGATATCATCTTCCCATATCTTGTGAACTTGTTAACTTAGTAGAACTATCTTTCTCCTAGGTTTACAAATCATCACTATCATCCCTCTTTGATTGAATTCATGAGTCTAGTCCAAACAAAGATATCAACATATCATTCATCAACATCTTGAGATACTAGTGTAGATAGGGAAATAAAATCAAAGGTTTAAATGCATTCAAGATAATAAACAAATTAAATCCTATCAAGCACCATGAAGTACAAACTAGAATGAAAATAAAAATAATAAACAAAGAACGTGCAAACTGATTTTCAAACTAGTGTTGATTGATCTCCATGGCTCTTCTCCACCTGCACAAGGATGCAAGATTTTGAAGGTTGATTGTTGGAGGAATGTTGGTTGCTCAATTTTGCAGCATAACAACCTGATGAAGATGATAGATGGTGATTGAAAACTGATTTTCACAGAGTGAAGATGCTAGAAGAAGATTCGATTCCAAATGGCTTGTGAAAGGTTTGATTTATAGATTTTCGATGTGGACAGAGATAAGATTTGATAAGATCGATAATGATTTGATTTTTGACAAAAGAGGAAATACAACGAGATGAGATAAGATTTCAAAAAAGATAGAAATATTTCATTTCTTGTTTTAAAGGAAATAAATCTTGAAAAAGATGGGAAGAATAATTGATTAATTATCTAATTAAATTAATTAATTAGATGCACATGAGTTATGTTTTGGAAAGAAAGCAAGATCTTTTTTTAGGATTTTATTAATTAAATAAATTTTGGATTTATTTAACTAACGTTGAATTTATGATTTCATTAATTAAATAATATAAATTATTTAATTAACATTAGAAGAATGGATAGATTATGAAATAATTAATTAAATAATATAATCCATTTAATTAACATTCGAGAAATGGATGGATTATGAATATGAATTTAATTAAATAAATAAAATTTATTTAATTAAATAGATGATGACATGGGTACCTAGGGCAAAGCATGCTACAAGATGCCTAAATGATGTAATGTTGTGGCAAGGTATCGTAAGAGGACAATTTTTTTATGTCTACAACTAGCATAATATAAACTTTGTTATCCTTTTTTCCAAAGGTCAACCATACAATTCAAAATCAATTTGAATGTCATCCAACCCATATCAACTTGAAAATTATTCTTTTGACCAAAATATTTATCTACACATTCATTGAAATTGACCTTTGAAACAAAGAAATCCAGAAACATCACACATCATAGATATTTTCCATAGCTTAGGTCTATTAGGACTTTTATGACTACAAAAAGATCACAACATAGAAAGAAAATGGAAGACAACACTAATAGTTCAAATGTCCCAAACACTACAAACATTAACACAACAAATGTTCATACCACAAATATGGAAACTCCAACTAAAATGGCATGGGGATACTCTACTCCTCAACCAAAAAATGTGAATCCTTCTTTTCATGCAAATGTAAATCCTTCATTTCAACCAACAAACCCAAATCCTTCATTTCAACCAACTAACGTAAATCCCTCATTTCCACCAACAAACATAAATCCTTATTTTCATGCAAATGTTAATCCTTCACAACCACCAAATTTTGATCCTTCACAACAAGATCTACATCGTATACATCAAGACTACATCACTCAACATAGGAATCAACCAACTAGAGAACAAGATGGTTACATAAAAGAGGATTCCAATGAAGACCTTACCAAAAAGAAGATTTTAGAAATGACACAAAACCCCAAAATGTTGAAGGTCATGGATAAATTGCTTAGTTCGAATCCCAATACATACTTTTATAGACTTGCACAATATGGTGCCAAGTTAGCCTATGATTATAACATTGAAAATCTTAAGGATGCAACTCTTATTTCTAGAGAAAAATATATGGTGGTTAGACAAGTCTTTAAACCTACTATACCACCTAAGGTTCCAATATTTTTTGCACAAACAAGTGATCCTTCTCAAGAAAAATAAGTAGAAAACCCATTGTATAGGCAACCATCCCAAATAGAATAAGAAATGACACCTCAATAAAATCAATTTGATCCTAATATATTGGGAACAAAAAACCCGTCACAACAATCCACAAATCCTTTTATAATGTCTCTTGTAACTCACAACATTTCAACTTGTACATGGAGACCGAATGCATCAAGAAATCTATATGCAACCTCTTGGGCACAAAATGTATCTCCACAAGGTCAAAACTCTAACATAAAAAATGTGTTGAATCTTCATCCTAGACCACAAAATCCACCATTGCACACTATAATGCCACCACAACCACAACACATGGTGTCACCTATATATATCGTACCAAATCTAAACAATCCACCTATACAATCACAACAACAACCACCCATATATCAACATGCACAAATCAATCCACCCCAACAATAACCCATGTATCAACAACATAACACTCCTCAAGGCATGGTGCAACATAATGCTCCCCAAGGTTTAGTTCAGCAACAACCTTCTCATTAAGACCCTTCACATAACACTCAATATCAACAAGGTTTAAAATTTCAAAATTAGGATCCCAATACAATGTTATATCAACATGGTCCTTCATATACACAAACTCCTTGACAACAAAATCTTGTTCCACAACAAAAAAATATGAATCCACAATATAAACAAAATCTTGTACCTCAACAACAAAATCTTGTTCCACAATAACAAAACGTGAATCCATAATATCAATAGAATCTCATTCCTCAACAATAGACTCTTATTCCACAACAACAAACTTATGGTCCTCAACATCAAAATTTTAATCCTAATATGCATACATCAATCCACAAGATCTAAATGTTAATCTACAATATCAATACAATGTTCCCCAAGGAACGAGCATTTCATCACATACACATAAAATCCTTCAAGGTTCAATGCATAATCCAAACCCATATTACAACTCATCATTCTTTGGACAATCAAACTATAACCCACCTAATCCTCCACAAGACACACAAGGAAATGAGTTAGCATTACAAATTCAAAACCTTAATCAAAAGATACTAGATATACAACTTGGGAAAACCAAGAAAATTTATGCCTTGGAAGATATTTTTCCTTATCCTTACATCATCAAAGCATATACATGATTCACTTCCCTAATAACTTTGAAATTCCCAAATTTGATAAGTACAAAGGAAGAGGAGATCCCATTAAACATATATGTGAATTTTTCATAGCATGTATAGATGTAGCTAACAATGACTTACATGATGAGACTATTTCCAAGGAGCCTTGGTGGACAAGCCATAGAATGGTTTTCTCATTTACCTCATGGACTTAAAACATTCAATGAACTATCAAAAAAATTCATCAATCACTTCTTGTACAACATCAAACAAGATATCACCGTACCTAACTTGTATAAAATCAAACAAAACCAAGGATAGTCTTTTGCTTCTTTCTTGCAATGGTGGTGACACAAAGCAAGTAAGTGTAAATGGCTAGTTTCAAAAATAAAACTTGTAGATATATTCATGGGAAATTTAAACACTGACTTAAGCTTCCCATTAACCATGCTACGTTTGAACACATTTGATGATATAATTGAAAAGGGAATAAACGTTGAAAGAGATCTTATTGTAAAAAGAGTTATCAAACTATATAACAATCGAGACCAACCTTATAATTCAAATGATAAACCTTACTTGTGGGTGAAGAACAAAAACATCACTAACAATGCAACAGTGAATACAAAATTCGTACAAACCATACAACCTCCACCTAATAATCCTCAACCTCATGTTCAAAGCTACCAGCAAACTAATCCTTTAAGCAATCAAATAAAAAATTAAAATCAAAATCAAAATCCGCTAAGAGGACCACCAAGACCTAATAACAATACTTTCAATCAAACTAGATGGAAATACACTCCTTTAGGAGAACCTGTTGAAGTGGCCTTACGAAAATTGCTACAATCAAACCTTATCAAACTACTCGATCAAAGAAACTATGAGGAACCACAATTTAAACCCCCTTGGTACAATGAGAATGATCATTGTGAATTATATAGAACCAAGGGACATAACAAAATAACTGCATCAAACTAAAGAACCTCATACAATATCTAGTTGATAAGGGAGAGATTGATATTGAACATCATCCTAGAACTTCTAGTAACAAGGACTTGGGAATCTACAAGGATCCAATCCCTGATCATAATAAAGAAAATGACCAAGGTAAGGGAATGGATTACAATAAAGCTGCATATAACTATGACCATGTAGTGGTAGCTACATTTGAAGCCAATCACCATATCACAGCTATGACTATAGTTGGTAAAAATCTTGAGTGTAATGTAACTGCATGACAAGGGAAGATTACAATCCAATGAGCCACATCGCAATCCAAAGCTTTTCCTAAACCTCCACAAGCCGACTACAACCTTATTGATCATCTTAAAAAGACTCCAGTACCGATTTCCATCCTCGAACTTCTCAAGATATCCCTAGCTCATAAAGAATTTCTAGATAAAGCTCTCATAGACTCATTAATGCCTAATGATATAAACACTAATCAGTTTCAACCCATGGTGGAGAAAATCACTTCTACTCACCACCTTGTATTTTTTGAAGGGATCTTCCATTACACACCTATCATAACCAAGCTTTATACCTTTAATTTTACATCCATAAGCACAAAATAAAGAGAGTATCAATAGATGGCGGTGTAGGCCTAAATATTTGTACCTCAAAACTGGTAAAATAGCTAGGATATTCTGATGATGTTATAGAAAATCAAAGGATTATTATAATTAGAGCTTATGATGACAACAAGAGAGTCTTTGAAGGTACAATCAAACTTCATGTGCAAGTGGGACCAATGATAGCTAAAACAACTTGTCAAGTACTAGACCTTGAGCTACCCTATAACCTTCTCTTAGGATTCCCTTGGATTCACACAATGCAAGCCATACCCTCAACGTACTATCAATTCTTGAAGTTCCCCTACTATGATAAGGAGGTCACTATCTATGCTAATCCAAAACCTTTTATTATTGTAAGAACTTAGAAGAGAAATACACAAAGATCTTACAAATTCCTAGAAATGATATCTCCTTTCATTCATTTGACTATGTTGATCATGCATCTCTAGCCTTGTCATCCTCTACTCCATCATCCTCAATAAATCCACCTAAATCTAATCTCAATATCCAAGTGCTAGACAATGGTTGTGGGGATTATCACATAAAAAAATCCCTTTGTGTTGGAAAAATTCTATTATCACCAAGACCTTATGGAAAGCTGTAGTAAATAAAGGAAGCACATACTACAACTATTAACTTCAAACCCTCAATCTTCTCTAAGTGGGGAGATATGAGAAAATAATTCATAGAAGAAGATGTTTCTACATGGTTGTACAAGGAAGAAGAAGAGCATGAGCTAGAACCTATCCCCTTTGATCACAACAAGGGTTTTCAACTGGTTAAGAGCATGTGATTCACAGGAAAAGGTGGCCTTGGCATACATGAGCAAGGTATGAGAGATCCTCTTATCTTAGAGAAACATAAAAAAGAATCAAGGACTAGGATATGGTTCATTAGAAAAAGAAACCCCTAGCACTGAAAGCATCGTGTGAGGAAATTTATTCCTCTCTTGTGGTTAAGACATCTAATGATGATGATTCCATCGAGGACATATCTATGTATATCACCGACCTATTTGAGAATTCCTTTATCAATACCATCACTACCCAATCCTTTTACCAACCATCTGAGAAACATGAACTTCAACTCATTTATCCTCAATCGATAGACTGGGACCAACAATGATTGTTGGTTCTAGACATATTCCAAAACGATGAAGCTATTGTTGAGTTTATGGGATTGAGAGACAGTATACCACCCAGGGATCATAAGGCAGGCTTTTACATTGAACTTGGTGAAGACACATACTTTGGAGGAGAGATTGGGTCCTTCAGTTGTAAAAGTGAAAATCTAAAAATCAAAAAGAGATCCTTTAGTGAAAACCGTAATACGACACTCTTGGATCAAGGAAAAGAAAAAATAAAGGACGTATCTAAGGGTGAAAACCTCTTTGAGGCACCCGAAGATGTAGGATTCAATCTCCCTAACATTATTCATAACCAGGAGAGATTAGTCATATTGGTATAAGACTAAGCAGATAAACATGGGACCATCAAATGTACCTAGAATCACCTTTTATGCAACTTCTTTGGACCTTGATGAGAAGAAGAAATTCAAAGCTTTCTTGGGAAACGGTATGATCAGCTTTACTTTCTCTTATGTGGATATGATTGGATTAGACCCAGCCTTGGTGGTTCATCACTTGACAATCTTTCTTGGAGAAAAACCGATAAAATAGAAGCTTTCTAAGATGCATCCATAGATAGCACTTCTAGTTAAGGTTGAGCTACAAAAACTTCTAGATGTTAGTTTCATAAAACCAATTGATTACCCTGAGTGGGTTTCCAACCTTGTACCTATTTCTAAGCCCATTGGGGGCATAAGGATTTGCACTGATTTTAGAGATCTCAACAAGGTATATCTGAAAGTTGACTTTCCTCTATCGAACATTGACATGATAGTCAATTTGACAGTGGGTCACAAAATGCTTTCCCTCATGGAAAGATTTTTTAGGATATAAACAAATCAAGATAGCACTTGAAGATCAGCACAAGACTTCATTCACTTGTTTGTAGGGAACGTATTGTTGGAATGTAATGTGTTTGGGCTTAAGAACGCGAGAGTCACCTATTAGAGGGCGATGACCGCTATATTTCATGATATGTTCCACATCACTATGGAAGACGATGTAGATAATATTCTAGTGAAATCCATAACAAGAAAGGTCACTTAGATATCCTAGCATGCATATTTGACAGGTTAGAAGAGTATATTCTACACCTTAATCCCAAGAAATGTGTTTTCAACATCAAATCAAGAAAGCTCCTAGGATACATTGTATCCCTCAAAGGTATAGAAGTAGATCCAACTAAGGTTAAGGAAATCATGGAAATGCCTCCTCTGAAGATGTTGAAATAACTATAGAGCCTTCAAAGTAAACTATATTCCATCTGAAGGTTCATAGCTCAGTTAGTAGATAAATATCATCCTTTCATTCATCTACTCCATAAGGATGTCACCTTTAAGTGGGAAGAGAAGTGTCGACAAGAATTCCAACAGATCAAAGACTATTTGGCATCACCTCCTATATTGATGCCTCCTCTACCAAACAAACCATTTATCCTTTATATATCAGCAACATCAATAGCCTTAGGAACCTTGTTAGCACAACATGATGAGAACAAAAAAGAAATAGCAGTGTACTATATCAGTCGTACATTGGTGAGCTACGAACTGAACTATACACCTATGGAGCGGGATTTCTTAACCGTTATTTTTGCATCACAAAAACCTGAGCACTACATGCCTAATCAACATATTAAAGACATCTCTAAGGTGGATCCTTTGAAATATCTCTTTGCGAAGGAAACTCTAACAAGGTGGATGGCGAAGTGGGTTATGATTCTTACTGAATTTGGCATAGAATATGTTGACAGAAAAGCCATTAAGGGACAAGTGATATCAGACGAGTTGGTCGAATCACCTCTTGATGACTTCCATCCCTTGATATTGGAGTTCCCCGATGAAGCAATTATATTGACAACACAAGTAAGTTGATGGAAACTATATTTTGATGGTTCTCACACCCAACATGCTTCAGGAGTTGGTGTTCTCTTTGTTACACCACAAGGAGACAATATACCCAAAGCATATAGGATCGCTCTTCCATGTACCAATAATATAACAAAATATGAAGCATTGATAACTAGGTTAAGAATGGCAGTTGAATAGCAGATCAAGGAATTACAAGTCTATGGAGACTTGTAGTTGGTGATCAAACAAGTGAATGACAAGTACCAAACTAAAGATGATAAATTGTTGCCTTATAAAATAATGGTAGATAATTTTAAGCAATACTTCTTAGTCATTCTCTTTGTAAGGAAGCTAAGGTAGTGGAACAAATTCCTACACTAATCTTGAGAGGAGAATAATGCAAAACTTTTATATATCTTTAATAGTTACACAAACTTAAATAGAAATAAATATAAATATCATGCATACCACAACACAGTGATTTACGTGGGGAAAATGCTTTTGGGAGAAAAACCCCACACTCCAAAAGCCACCCAATATATTATTCAATAAATCACAAAGATTACAATATATTTGCAGAGCAAGCTTCTCACAGGAGTATGACCACTCAAAGATCAAGAGACAACATGACTGCTAATAGACTCTCAGAATACATCACCGTCTTTTTCTCTACTACAATCGTAATGCAACGCCCTCATAAAATAGGATTACATTCTAGAGCAAGAAATGCCAACAAAATATCCACCATTAGATCTAAAACCTAACAATAATGGTCTAGATGTACAATTTATCATTTATCTAACCTATGTCGGCCATTTTAGAAGTTTCCTAAAAAAGTTAACAAAAAAATATTTACATGCATCCCACTCTCCCCCACTTATGCCATTGTATACACCTATCAGTGTAACTAGGAAATATATATAAATATATATACATCCTATCAAGAATAAATTGTTATATAATTGCAAGGTTGAGACACATTTTCTCAACAAATCTTTCACTTGTCGAACACCTTGCAAGAGCAACAGGAGGGAGTAAACATTGTCTCTTAATTGCTAGGGGCTGAAAGGCCCATAGTCTCTGAACACTATCTGAACTTCTTTGTGCTCATAGGCTTAGTTAAAAAATTAGCAATATTCATCAAAGTCTCTACCTTAACTAGCTTCACCCTGACATCTTTGACCATATCTCGAACAAAATGATACTATACATCAATGTGCTTGGTCCAGGCATGAAATGTTGGGTTCTTGGCTAGACATATTGCACTCTGATTGTCACAATAAATTGTCACTGCACCTTGTTTTATTCTAATATTTGAACACAGTCTCTTAAGCCAAATGGCTTCTTTACAAGCATGAGTAGCTTCCATATACTCTACTTCAGTAGTGGAAAAAGAAACCATAGCCTATCACTTACTCATCCAATTGATTGCACCACCAAATAAAGTAAACACATAAGCACTAGTGGATCGTCTGCTATCAATATCACCTACCCAGTCTGAATCCACATAATCATGAATATCAAGGGAAATCTCATCTTTCGTCACATTACTATGATAACATAAGGAGTAATCTAAGGTACCGCACAAATATTTGAAGACCCTTTTAACTACATCCCAATGAACTCTACCAGGATTAGACATATATCTGGAAAGAACTCCCACTGCTTGGGCAATATTTGGTCTATTAAAAACCATAGCATACATCAAACTTCCAACTGCACTCTGGTAAGGCACTCTACTCATGTCTTTCATCTTTGATGGAGATGTTGGACAATCTAAAATAGACAACTTTGTTCCAACAGAAAGGGGAACACACAATGGTCTACAATCATGCATGTTAAATCTCTGTAAAATTGAATTGACATACTTACTTTGGCCAATCCATAGCTTTCTGTTCACTCTATCTCTTTTAATTTTCATCCCAAGAATGTGTCTAGTTGCACCAAGGTCTTTCATTTCAAACTTAGCAGCAAGTTGAGATTACAATTTTGAAATCATACCTTTCCCTTTGTCAATAAATAGCATATCATCAACACATAATGCAATAAACAGGAAATGATCACCATCAGTTTTATAATAAACACAATGATCTGATTTAGAACTCTCAAATCCAAAACTCAACACATATGTATCAAATTTTTGGTACCACATTCTAAGACTCAGTTTTAAGCCATACAAAGATTTCTTCAATTTGCAAACCAATTTACTTTTTCCTTTCACCACGTAGTGCTATGGTTGTGTCATATAAATATCCTCCTCCAAGTCACTATGAAGGAAAGCAGTTTTCACATCCATTTTCTCAACCTCTAAATCATAAGCAGCAACAATAGAAAGCAAAAATGTAATGGATGTCATTTTTTCAATAGGAGAGAATATCTCACCATAATCAACACCCTCAACTTGAGAGTAACCTTTTGCAACCAACCTTTCTTTGTACTTCTCAATACCTCCATCTGAACCAATATTTTTCCTAAACACCCATTTGCAACCAACAGGTTTTCATCCTTCAGGAAATGGTACAAGATCCCATGTAACATTCTTTTTCAAAGATGTCATTTCTTCATCCATAGCAATCTTCTAGGATTTTGCATCATTCATACCTAATGCCTCTTCTATAGATTTGGGTTCATCCATGTTAGTATTCAAAGCAAAAATACATCTCCAATCATCAGGTGTATACCTTTCAAGTGGTTGTCTATTCCTTGTAGACCTACAAACAAGTTGAGTTGGAGGTTCTTCATCCTCTTCTGAAGATCCAGAGCTAGATGAACTCTCCTCAACTTCTTGTCTATCCTTGGGCCTCGATTCAACTTTCTCAGGTGTAGAAGGAAATTGAATTACATCTTCCTATTTACTTTGTTTTGGCTGCAATGTAACAAAAGAAGGATTAGTTTCTCTAAAAATAACACTTCTACTATATATTACCTTTTGTGCAACAAGTTCCCAAAGCTTGTATCCTTTCACACCATAATTGTATTTGATGAAGATACATTTCACAACCTTGTTCTCCAACTTTGTTCGCTTCTCCTTTGGCACATGTACATATTCCTCACAACCAAAAACTCTAAGATATCTTAATGAAGGCTTGCGACCCGACCATGCCTCTATAGGCATCTTATCAACAAGAGCTGATGTAGGAGATGTGTTAATCAAGTAATAGGAAGGGGAAACAACTTCAGCCATAAACCTTTGTTCTAGGCCAACACCACTCAACATACTCCTAGCCTTCTCCACCAGTGTCTTATTCATTCTTTTTGCAACTCCATTCTGTTGTGGAGAATACAGAGTTGTCTTTTGTCTAAGAATACCATAATCTTTACATAATCTATCAAAATCATTAGAGAAAAATTCACCGCCATTATTAGTCCTAAAACATTTTATTTTCTTTCAAGTCTACAACTCAACCATTGCTTTAAATTCTTTAAATCGACTGAAAACTTCATATTAGTAGTTCTTTTTGGATTTGATTGTGTGTAAGATTTTGAATCAATATTTCAAATCACACGTTGTGATCCAACATCAAGATAGAGAGCTCAAGGATATGATCACAGAGTGTGATCCAAAACATTGATTCAAAAGCTTACACATAATTGAATCCAGAAAAAACTATTGATATTCTTATGGATTGTGGAAATCTTACAACATTGATTGAAAAATTCATATTTACTCTTTAAAAAATATACCCATGTCCTTCTACTATAATCATCAATAAATGAAACATAATATGTGGATTTACCAATCGAAGGAACATCTATAGGACCAAACACATCAGAATGAATAAGACCCAATACACAACAATATTTATGAGAACTCGAGTAAAACTAAATGCAGTTTTGTTTTCCATAAATACAATGCTCATAGAAATCAAATTCAAGATTACAATCAGACAAACCTTCAACAAGGATTTTATTTTTCAAAGTCCTTAGACGCTTTTCTCCAATGTGGCCAAGTCTCTAGTGCCATAACATAGTTTTCTCTGTAGGTAACTTTGTCTCAGAAGAAAGAGCACCCTTTGGTACCCAAAATCCATGACCATCTGCTAAAGGTGAAACACTCACTTGTTTCACAAACTTTCTTTCCACAGAAGTACTATTTCACTCAACAATGCATGCATCCAAATTATACAGCATGCCATATTTGACACCTCTAGCAATCACCATAGCACCTCTAACCATCTTGCATTTTGCATCAGAAAATACTACCTACACACCCGCATCTATTAGTTTGCTCACAGATAACAAATTTTGGGCTAAACTATGGATATGAAACACACTATTAATCCTTTTTATTCTACCATCAAGAAACCTGATTTTAACTTTACCATGGCCAACAATGTCTAAATGAGAATCATCACCCAAGTACACCTTACCTCCATCAAATTCTTCATATTCAAAAAACCAATCTTTGTTAAAGGTCATATGGAAAGATACACCTAATTCAATTAAATATGCATCATTACCTACACGAGTTGCCAAAGATGCAATCAATGTGTCGCCATCTTCCTTCTCGGACTCAGAATCAAAATCAAATTTCTTCTTTTTCTTCTTCTTTTCTTCTTTGCATTCCTTACAAACATGTCCAGGCTAACCACAGTTCTAGCAAATAACTTTGGACTTTCCAGGAGATTTAGATCTCCCCCTAGACTTAAATTTGTCACGCTTCTCATTCTTCTTTCCTTTTTCCTTGGGTATTCCATGAACATTTAGGGATTCCTTGGAAGTGATGGACACTTTCCTCCTTATCTCTTCAAAAATAAAAGAACCCACCACATCTTCAGTCTTTAAAATTATAGTACTCCCAATAGCCATAACAAGAGAATCCCATGAATCAAGCAAATAACAAAGCAAGATCTGACATTTTTCCTCCTCATCCATTTTGATACCAACTGATGCAAACTGAGCCACCAACATATTGAATGCTTGTAGGTGGTATGTGATTCATCCATCCTCTTACATTCTCAAGGAATACAACTTCTTCCTCAAGAAAATTTTGTTCACTAAATATTTGAACTGATACATCTCACCAATCTTCTTCCATAGTTTTTGTGCAGAGTTCTCATGGAAATTAATTAAAACAGAGTTTTCCAAGCACAATCTGATTAGATCCTTGTCTTTACAGTACATAACATCATATTGAGCAACCTGAGTAGGATCCGCAAGCCTTGAAACATTCTTGTCAACAACATCCCACATATCTCGATCTATCAATAGATCCTCCATCTTGAACTTCCACATTTCAAAATTATTTCTAGAAAAAATTTCCACGTCTATTATCCCTGATGAACTTGCCATCTAAAAATTCCTGCAACAAGATCACAAAGTATCTTCTGCACAAGCTCCCACTCAAATCTGGATTAGTTCAAAAAACCCAACAATCCACAACTGAAACCAAAGGTGGTCAAGCTCTGATACCACTTGTAAGGAAGCTAAGGTAGTGGAACAAATTTCTACACTAATCTTGAGAGGAGAATAATGCGAAAAATTTACAGATCTTTTCAATTATAGAAACTTAAATAGAAATAAACATAAATATCACGCATACCACATCATTGTGATTTACGTGGGTAAAACCCTTTCGAGAGAAAAACCCCACACTCCAAAAGCTTCCCAATATATTATTCATAAATCAGAAAGATTACAATATAATTTCAAAGCAAGCTTCTCATAGGAGTATCACCAACCAAAGATCTAGAGGCAACACAACCGCTATTAAACTCTCAAAATACATCACAATACACAGATGTAATACAATGCCCTCATAAAATAAGGTTGCCTTCTAGGGCAAGTCAAGCTAATAAAATACTAGCCATCAAATCTAAGAACTAATGATGAACGGTCCAAATTTACAATAATAAATATAAATAAAATTTTCCTTGTGCTACCCTCGGACCCCCAATTGGGGGGATGATCCCCTCATACCTCTCGCGGGGGCGAAACCCCCCATGCCCCTTGTCATGAACGTATCAACAGTACTTTATGTATCAAAAGTACCTTATATATATTGCAAGGTTGAGACACATTTTCCCAACAAAAAAAAAGAAAAATATCAAAAATAGTAAAGAGAAATAAATCATCCTTGAAGTGAAAACCACTTTTGTGGAGCTTCTAGGACAGGTACCTGTAGTGAAAACTTGGCAAACAGTCATTACATTTAAATAGTCTCTACCTCATCATTATCAAGGTTCACATCCACCCCATCCATCCATTATCACGGTCATGCTTTCATCCATTTCATTCCATCTATTTCATAATAAATGTGTGTACAACCATGGCTTGATCACTTATTAAGTATCTAACAGTGTTGCACTATAACCATCCTATATATGTATCATCTCATTTATCCTTAATATTTATGTAATCTTGTACCTAACTGGGGGAATCTTCTTGAACTTGGTAGACAGATTGGATCCTTGTTCATATCTCAATTCATGTAAATCTCAAAAAAAATATATATATATATCCAAATAATCCTTCAGAAAATCAAAAACATCCAAATCATTCGTCAAAATCCAAAAACATTCATAAAGGTCAAAAATATAAAAAACATTATCAACCATCTATGTATGAGCTAATAGCCTAGTCCAATAATCAAACTACATAGCCTCTGCATTGTCACATAGGCAAGGCCATCATCAATAATCCCTCAAGGCATTAGGTCAGTCCCCTTAGGTCCCCCTTTCTGGGTTTAAATATCTTCAAAATACCATTGAAACAACAAAAATAGCCTCAAATAATCTCACAAGCACAAAAATATTCAAAAAAACTCAAAAATCCTATTTTTCATCATCACCTTCTCATAATAAGCTAACCATCCATAATAAAATTGATCATCACCCTCATCCTTTGATAATTTAATCAAACCAAACATAGCATCTATCAAAATCTAAAAGATTCAAGTAAAAATCATGAAAAAATTGATCAATATCAGACCAAATAATGTTTAAATATCAATCACCTTACTTATTGGTACCATCATCAAAAACAACATCCTAGTATGAGCCTTAATGGATATATCATTCCTACAATAGGCATCATCAATGAAAAGCATCCCTAAACTACAAACATCCTTGGCAAGTGATATGACAGCTTTGTTCATCTGTTTTAATCTTTTATCTTTTGATCATTCATTTTATATGTCATGTGTTGGATGTTCTTGTAATATGACCATGGCGAATACTTGCCTTGTATGTGTAGGGATAGTCTCGAGTAATACAACGGCTAGTGAATATTAGGTTCTTTATACATTTTTTGTATTAGTTTCCTTACTTCAACGGCTTTATTCTCTCACATTACTTAAGGTGTCTATGTGTCAAGTATGAATAGGAATACTCCTATCTATTTGTAGAGTCAAATTCCATGCAATAGATACAAAGTTTCTTTGGTTCTTAATACCCTGGTGCATCATGTCTATTTTCTACATTAATAAGGATTGCTAATCATTAGTTTCTCCAAAAAAGGAAAAGCATGCTCTTCACATTTTCATCCAATCATCAATACCAAATCACCTATCATTCATTCATTCATAATCAATGGATTTTCAATAAAAGTGATCAACATCATCAAATTTATTTTATTCTTCTAATCTCTCTCTAACAATTCTTCTAGCTAACATCTCCTACATCGTGCATCACAACATCATTAGTATTGCATGCATCTTGCATCCACAAACTCATATTATATAACATACAAGCACATGCATATCATTGAAATATCAAGAAAGTACAAAATAACCACATCTGCATATCATCCAATACCATACATCACATCCTACATCATAAATCATATATCCATCTCATAATCATCAATACATTCACATCATAATCATAAGCATAAAATATCATGACAACATCATATAAATCATAAAGATCGTAACACAACATAGGACGCATCAAAAATGATCTCATCTCATATATCATCAAAGAAATCAAAATGAAATGATACATCATCATCATAAAGTGTGTGATACATATCAAATGAATAAAAAATATACTTGTATATGAGGCCCAAAAGGTCGATGGGTGTATATACATCATATAAATAATATATATGCAAGTCTCTTCATCATGAACAATCTACAAAATATCTCAACCTTGTTGCTCTCCATCTAGAGGTGATCTTTGTTGATCATCATGAGGAGGGTATCTATGGGTTTGTTGGCTATGGGATGGATATTTGTGCAACTGTAAGATATATATATATATATGAGGCTGATTTGATGTCCTTCTAACAAGTGCACCCTCTATCCTACTAGGCTTCGTAGTGGCACTACTCCTGGAACCATATCTTGGTCATCTCTGAGATCTAGGTACTGGGGCCTCATATAGTGTCATGTAATAAGTCCTCTCCTTGATGATGGGATCTCACTCACACATATATGTGTTCATGCTGATGGTAGAGGCCTATGAGATCTTGAGCTATACCCTTTGGCTCTGGTCTGTATCCATCTCAATGATGGCAGCATCTCTCTCTGATCACGCCTAATCCCTCTGAACTATGAGAGTGGAAACTTGAACCTCAACAACCTGTCTCCAAGCTATCTCAGCATCTTTCTCTCCTATCTATGCATTTCTATCCACTACGACCTGATCCTGCTTTACCTTTTCTTGGTCCCTCTCTTCCATATGTGCCAACCTAGCTATGTGATCCCCTTGTCCTTCATTTGGAGGTTAAGGTGGTGCCTACTAGTCCTAATGACCATCACCCTAATCCTAACATACTAAATCTAACTTCTACTGATGTTTCTTATCTTGGGGAACTTCTGCAACTTGTTGATTCTCAACAACAACCCTTTGTCTTTGTTTGGCCTCTCGGACAACAACTGCACCACCTCTCCTCCATTGACCAATAGAAAGTCCTAGACCTACACCTCTGGGAGGGAGTGTAAATATGATTGGCCTCCTACGATCCCACCATGTGTCATACTCTTGTGTCGTTCCTAGATCATCAAGAGTGACTACCCATCCCCATCCTGGCGAAGCCATCTTATCAAAATTTGTAGCCATTGTCCTCATAGATGTTGTAGGTCCCCATGTGGCTACCTCTTTGGTAATCCTAGAAAATTTGGCATGGTATCCCTAATTTGGCACTGTCTATCGCTCATCAAACTATTGATGAACCCTCTCTAGCAAATATCTCTAAAATATGATTCACTCATTTTCATTAACCATCAGTTTTGTTTACATTAAGTTAGATGTGTTGGAAGAATAAATAGATGTCATTGATAAAAATTTTGGAAACATGAGCATGGGATGAGCACAAGGTATACAGTTATGCTTTTTATTCTTTTCATTGATGTCAACATTGTATCCTGGTACAAAGGCTATGGTGCAAATCAATTTGGGTGTTTTGAGTATGTTTGAAGATGATTATTTAAGACAATTTTGCAAGAAGGTTGGATCCGATGAAGGCAATAGTTGTGGAATTTGACTAAGTATCAATTCAGGTGATTCTATGTACAAGGGATCTGGTATTTAGGTCTACACTATTCTATTGATGAAATTTTTGCTCTATGCTTCTAACATAATTTTTTTGGTTGATAGAGGAACCTAATTCCAGAGTTTCATCCTATTTTAGTTTCTATTTTTGGAGTTATGAGTAACAAAAGTTTAGCTTGGCAGTTTTAGACATTCTCTAGTTCAGTACATATGCTTTGGTGAGTTTTCACTTCTCCATAGATTGGTTTTTGGCTTTGTTGTTTTGTGGAGATATTGACAGTGTTGAACACTCGAAATACTAAGGGGGGTGGATTAGTATTCTATAAAACTATTCAAACATTAGCCATCCAATTACCAAAGCATATTCAACTATTATAAGGAATGAAAGCATGAAAAAATTCACATAACACATTAATACCAAGATTTTTACGTGGAAAACCCAAAATGGGAAAAACCACGGTGAGGGTTAGTTCACAATATATTATAACCAGTTATAGTATATTACAAAATTGCTCACTGCAGGTGGACTCATTGTCCAAGTGGACTCACTGTCCATGGAGAAATAGATATAATAAAGGTGGCTCATAGCCTATTTTGAAATGTTACAAAAGCATCTACAATATGCAGGAATATAGTTCCAATGAAGCACAATAACAAACTTTGTAGTGATTTGTATCAATGCTCTTCTCTGATCTTCATTTGCACAATTTTGATTTCAACATTCACAAATTATCTATGCTTTGATTAAATTTGCATCACACATTTTGCATACTTAATCTCACTTATCACAAAACACTGAAAATAATCTAGCATATATATCAGCATCAAGTGTAACATCAATTAGGTCATCCTAATTGGATGTAACACACAAAACTTTTCAACTCCAAACCTTATCACTCCATACACACACCTCAATTCCAAATTCAAAAATCCTTAAGATAGGTTGGGATGGACCTAAAATAGATCCCATATAAAATCACAACACACATTAATCCTTCACATACACATCAAACATGTTAGGTTGGCACATCATAGGACCTAAACAAAAATCCTTCAACTATTCATCAATTCACAACACGTGGACCTCAAAACATGATACCATCTAGAATTCATACTCATTTGACATTTGGAAACTTATCTTCAACATTGCAACATCAAAGACTTATCACGAAGAAGTGAAAATCTCTCACAAACATATTGTACACGAAATGATTGTATTATGCCAAACTCGAACTTCTATCATTCATATCTCCGAAAACTTCGCCAATAAAGATAAAATCTTGGATTTAGTTTCTTCTAACAAACACAAAATTAAGGTTAGAATCACAAAGAAAAATATTTTTTGCGAGTGGTGCAAACCCAAAGACTAATAACGTAACCCTAAACTAGTAGTTGTGATAGTCAAATTTTCATATCACTAAACTTTTTGACCAAATCTTCTTGTACAAATGACTTCTTCAACACCTCAAAAACATGTTAGGATTAATGAAATTAATCCACAATAATGTTGAAATCAATGGAAACATTGTATTACAATGTTATGTACAACCCATGCTCATGTTGCCAAAACAACATCATCAATGACAATCTCCTCAAACTTCCAACAATATCCCCCTTTGTCATTGATGGAAACATGTCGAAAATCTCCAAACATATCTCCAATACTCTCCCCATTTGACATCAAGGGAAAAGGGTGCCTATATACACTATTTTGATTTATTATTGAAGCTCCCCTAAATGATGTAATCATATATACAAACATTAGGTTATAATCATAGAGAAAAATCTTCCTTTGTAGAGTGGTGCATACCCAAAGACTGATACACTATAGCCCTGAGCTGGCAGTTCTGATACTTAGTCATATTTTCATATCATTGAACTTTTCAAACCAAATCTTCTTGTACAAATGACTTCGAACATCAGAAACATGTTAGGATTCACTTGAAATTAGTCCACAACAATGTTGACATCACATCAATGGCAACATCATATTACA
>VDFB02047230.1:66582223-66671332 GCA_007258455.2 Sequoia sempervirens | reverse complement strand
GTGATAAAAAATGGAAGGTCACAAAGGGTGCCTTAGTGGTAGAAAAAGGTGTGAAAGTAGGCACCTTATATCTTTTTGCATGTCATGTTGTTCCTTCTACTTTAATTGTTACGAAACAGTCAATGTTTAGGAACAGTTGCTACAGTTAAGCAGGTAGAAGATCATATAGTTGTTGTGGACTCAGAATCAGCACTGTGGCATAATAGACTTGGGCATATGAGTGCAAAAGGTATGAAAGTACTTCATTCAAATAATGTTTTACCAAGTCTAAAATGTGTTAATATGGATTTTTGTGAAAGTGGTGTGTATGGAAAACAAAAGAGAGTAAGTTTTTTCAAGGATGGGAAGTAAGAGAAAGATGAGAAATTGGAGCTTGTGCATACGGATGTATGGGGACCACTGCATCTTCTCTTGGTGGTTTTGTATTATGTTACATTCATTGATGATGCAACTAGGAAGGTATGGATTTATTTCCTTAGGTAGAAACTGGATGTGTACGGAAACTTTAAAAAAATGGAGAAGCTTGGTTGAGAATGACGGTAAAAAGCTAAAATGTCTTAGATCTGATAATGGTGGTGAGTATTGCAGCAAAGAGTTTGAAGATTATTGTTCCTCTAATGGTATTCGTAGGCATAAAACGGTTCCAAGGACTCCACAGAAAAATGGAGTGGCTGAGCGCATGAATAGAACAATAATGGAGTGCAAAAGGTGAACTAGAGATTGCATGTTGGGCTGCCTTTAAAAATGTGGGGACTGTAAACACTATTGTTTATTTAATTAATAGAGGTCCCTCTAATCCTTTGGGTTGTGGTATTCCAGAGGAAGCATTGAAAGGTAAGAAGGTGAGTTATTATTTTCTCAAAACCTTCGGTTGTGAAGCATTTGTACATGTAGATTCTGAAAATAGAACCAAGCTTGATGCAAAATCAAAGAAATGTATATTTTTTGGATATGGCATTGATGAATTTGGTTATAGGCTTTGGGATTTTGAAAATCAAAAAATTGTGAGAAGTAGGGATGTCATATTCAATGAGAGTTTTGTACAAAGATCTGTTGTTGCAGCATGAGAAGAAAGAAAATGATTATGTAATGTTGGATGATATTCCAAACAATGATGTTTCAGTGGTTCCTCATGCTGGGCAACAACAGCAACAACAAATACCACAAACTCCTGTTAGATGATCTTCAAGGATAAGTAGACCTATAGAAAGATTCTCTCCCTCTTTGTATACTATTTTGTTAACTGATGCTGGTGAACTGGAATATTATGATGAAGCTATGCAGGTGGATACCAAAGTTCAGTGGGAGCATGGAATGGAAGAAGAAATGGACTCCTTGCTGAAAAATCAGACTTGGGAATTATGCAAGTTGCCTGCAAGTAAAAAGGCTATACCAAAAAAATGGGTTTATACGTTGAAAGAGGAGGATGGAGGTAAGAAGAGATTTAAAGCCAGATTAGTTGTAAAGGGATTTGTACAGAAAAAGGGTATTGACTTTGATGAGATTTTTTCTCTAGTTGTTAAAATGACTTCTATTCGTATTGTTTTAAGTATTGTAGTTGCTGAAGATTTGCATTTAGAATAACTTGATGTTAAAACAACCTTTCTCCATGGTGATTTGGAAGAGGAAATATATATGGACCAGCCACAAGGATTTGAGGTCAAAGGTAAGGAGAAACTAGTGTGTAGATTGAATAAAATTTTATATGGCTTGAAGCAAGAACCTTGGAAATGGTACTTGAAATTTGATAGTTTTATGGTTGAGCAAGGCTACAGCAGGTGTAATTCTAACCATTGTGTTTATTTTAAGAGATTGGATAATGACAGCTACATTATTTTTTGTTTATATGTTGATGACATGCTTGTAGTAGGGTCTAACATGGATCACATAAGTGAGCTAAAACAACAGTTAGCAAAATATTTTGCTATGAAGGATTTGGGGGTAGCAAAACAAATCCTTGGAATGAAAATTTGTAGAGATAGGAAAAACAGAAAATTATTTTTATCTCAGGCTAATTATGTTGAAAAGGTGTTGCAGAGATTTCATATAGAGAATGCAAAAGTTGTTAGCACACCTTTGCCTAGTCATGTTAAATTGACTAAGGATATGTGTCCAAAGACACAAGAGGAGGAAGAAAAAATGTCCAAGATACCATATGCTTCAGCTGTAGGCAATTTAATGTACGCCATGGTATTCACGAGACCAGATATTGCACATGTCGTAGGAGTTGTTAGCAAGTATTTGAGTCATCCCAAAGTTGAGCATTGGAATGCGGTAAAATGGATTCTTAGGTACTTGAGAGGTACATCCAATAAATGTTTATATTTTGGGGGCTCTAATACTGATTTAAAAGGCTATGTTGACTCAAATTTGGCAGGGGATATAGATACCAGGTAGAGTACCACAGGTTATGTATTTATAGTTGGAAGGACAGCAGTGAGTTGGATTTATCAATTGCAAAAGGTGGTTGCTTTATCCACCACAGAGGAAGAGTATGTTACTGCAACAAAGGCGGAAAAGGAGATGATATGGCTGCAAATTTTCATGGATGAGTTGGGAAAACAACAGGATAGAAATTACTTGTTTACAGATAGCCAGAGTGCTATACATCTTGCAAAGAATTATGCCTTGCATTCTAAAACAAAACACATACAGTTGAGATATCATTTCATTCGGTCGGTGTTGGAGGATGGATAGGTCAAGTTGGACAAGATACATACAGATGTCAATCCAGCGGATATGTTTACGAAGGCGGTGACAAGGGAGAAGCTAAGCTTCTCTTCAGCTTCGGTTGGCCTTCAAGGTTGAATTCAAGTATATGACGATGAGGTCCAATGTACT
Source organism: Sequoia sempervirens (assembly GCA_007258455.2). Lineage (NCBI taxonomy): Eukaryota > Viridiplantae > Streptophyta > Pinopsida > Cupressales > Cupressaceae > Sequoia > Sequoia sempervirens. Next base: position 66,668,491 of record VDFB02047230.1, on the reverse strand, counting down.
TATTTCTAGTGGGGCTGTAAGTCTGCGTGGTGTCCTCAAGATCGAGTCTCAAGTGGGAGATTGTGTTAGTGTGGGCCGTCAGTCTCAAGTAGAGGGAGATGTTGGTATGTGGTGGCGATCATGCTATATTGTATACCCCAGCATGTGGTATGTGGCAACTGATCATGCTATACAAAAAATTTCCTCCTACTTTTTCATGTCATCACCGAAAAAGAAAAAAATCAATGAAAAAAGAAAAATTTGACTTTGTAGAACCCAAATTCATAGGTTGAGTAAAAGTTGAAGATCTCTAAAGAGCAATTTTGTAAAGTTGCATTTGTTGTCACCTTTATTGTCAATCCATAGAAACTCAGATCTCGAATTTATTTCCGACTTTTCGACAGTGGGATATGGGGGAACCAAGAGTGCAGACATAGGGCCCGAGGACTATAAATTAAGATTTTAAACCTCTACACAAGGACCCATTCACCCATATGCAAATGAGTCCCTAACAACCTTCAGAAACTACATTTTGGTCATAGGTACACATCACTCTACCATTTCCAGGTCTTCTAGAACTTTGTGGTTTTTGTATGTATTATGTTTTAAATTGATTATTCAAGTTTGAATGGGCACAATTGAGTTGATTTACTATTTTTAGTTTTTCTCCCAAAATTGTTGTTCAGGCTAATACCCCCATCCTCAATCATAAGGAAATCAGCAGATTCCCTCATTGAGTTGACTCACCTAAGGGTTGTAAGTACATTATTTGTGGGGATCTCTTTTCCTAATGAACTAAGGAAGATAGGGTCATCACCCTCATTTTCCCCATTTCAAATTGGTGAACCTATTTTTCTATATTTTAGCCCATACATCTCTTAACTTTCTAGGAGATTTCTCATCCATATTTCCATGAGTGTATGCCCTAATGTCCTTGGTTGGTAAGATCCCATACAAAGTGTGCAAAAAGGCACCTAGAGGGTCATCTTCAATAGCCTTTGCAAGGTATCTCTTAAATTTTGGTTGGGGTTTCTCTGTAACTTCTAAAACCTTGGGTGTGGCCATTGCAATATGTATTCAAAGTAATTTCAAATGTAAATTTCTAAAATTTAGGGCACACAAGATTTACTATATACCCTTTTGCTTCCTCACTGAATTATGGTTTTGATGCTCTGCAACATAATTCACCTTGAAGTCTCCAAATTCTATTTTCATTGCTCTATTCTCCTTTGAATTCCTTTGGTGAAATGAATTTTCCTTAGAAAATTTTCTTTTAACTCTTTGATTTGACCTAATTCTGCAATAAATGCTTCAATTCATAAAGTTGGCAACCCTAAAACTATATGCACAATTACCTTCCGAAGCTCCACAAACTTTTGCATTGCAATATTTTTTTTTGCAATCTTCACCAATAGATCAAGCATGTTGGTCTTCATCTCATATTTTTGTGCTCAGGCTACCACACATCTTTTCTAGTGAGGGATAAAGGATATGCATTAAATCTCCCCCTAATCCATAACTCTTGGCTTAGTTTCTAGAGGAAACATCTGCACTAGAGGGTGGTGCAAATTCTCCCTTTTCTTCTATCTCTTCCTTATTTCTCCAAATATTTTCCATTTCTTTCTTTACTTCAGTCGGATCAACCTTTTTGACCAGTTCACTTCTCTTTACCATATTATCCTTTCTTAATGTTTTGCTTCTGCAAAACATAGCAATATGTTTAGTTCTATTGCAATTGTGACATACACCATTCTTTTAAAGAACATTCCTTCCATTCATCCTAGATCTACATTGATTGTCCTCGTGTCCAAATCCATAGAATGTATAAAAGTAACCATTGAAAGGTTGAATCATTCTACCATTGTTATATGCATTCACCATTTGACTTTTGCACTCACCTTATCTATGTCCAAATTTTTTGCATGTAAAGCATTGAACAGTAAAGGATGGAACATTCTGATTCATTCTACTCCTACATTCCATTTCTCTATGTCCATATTTATTGATAGAATAACAAAAAACATTGAAATATGGGTACCTTTGGGCATTTAGTTGTTTGATCGGATGTCTTCTAGCATTGTTTCTTTGATTCTAGATCTTTCCATTTTTCTTCTTGTCTTCAATTTTATTTGGTTTATTAATCTTATTTTTTGCATTATGTGTTTAATCTTCTTTTGAGCTTTCACCTTTTTCAAGTCCCAAACCGCGTTTTTCTTTAGATGTTTTTTGACCTCCAATCAACTCATCAAGCATTGTAGAACTTGTCTTGAATTTATCTTCATGACTTCTTTCTTCAGATCTGATCTCAGATTTACCACTTCTTGTTCAAGCCTCATGCATTCAGTAGATTTTATTTTCACCATTGCATTTAGACATTCTTCAACTCTTTTACTTTCTTCAACTTGCACTTTGAATCCAGTGTTGTTGCATTTTCTTGTTTCAATTTCTCATTGAATTCCTTATACCTTTCTTTGAACTTCTTGATTTTCTCTCTCAATTTTCTAATGCATTCATTTTCTTCTTTAACATTCTCCTTCAGATCTTTGTTTTCACCTTCAATTTTATCAATATCTTCAAGAGAAACTTTGAGTTATCCATATTTTTTGATGAAGAGAATGGTGGATGATCACCAACAAACTCAAAACCAACTCAACAAAACAAACTTTTCAAATTTAGAGCCCAAACTTAGTGGGTTTCTCTACCACTCTTCAATTTCCCTTACAGTATTCCATAAACTATTTTCTCACCATAAATTTCAAACCAAAATTCATACCCACAATCTAGAATCTGTTTTGGATACCCATTTGGGAGTTCTATAACATACTCAAAATTTAGGGGTGGTTGTTTTGGAATGACAAAGCCAAAAATCTATTGCTACACTTTGGATGAAGGTTAATTAGGCCTGTCCAACCTCAAACCTCCATGGAAATCGATCATACATGTTACAAATAGCCTTCCTAAATGTCTCCAACCATTACAAACTATTTACCAGGAGCTTTTCTATAAACCCTAACTCATTTGCACATTCTATGCCCCAAAAACATGAAATTTCAGCCTAGGGCATCAACAAATCTTCACTGATCTTCATCCCCTACTCCTGAAACATTAAATAACACATAATAAAATATTTCTACATCCATTCTACTAATTTTCATGAGGTTTCACTGTAAAAAACTCAAGAAATGAATTTTTTTCTCCAATTGGATACCATAGGCAGGGTTTGTGGTTGTTTTCACCAAAAATGCTCTAACTTTTGTAAAGCTTAATGAAATGACTCCAAACCAAAACTAAAAGTTATGTATATTATATCTCTATCATCCAAATTCCTTCCCTTGACCTTACAAGTTCATAAAAATCCGTACCAAACAGTTTTCTTGTTGTAAAACAATAAAAATCTAGAAGTGATAATCACTAATTTGATCATAACTTTCACAAAACATGATGAAAATTAACCAAACAAAAAGAATTAGAAAGTTGGAAACATTATACCACTTTTCCAATAACTTTCAGGGATGTAAAAGAAATTAATAATTCATACAATACAAATGAACAGGCCTGCAATGTTAGAAATGCACAGAAAATGATTGCTTACATTCACCCAAACTCCAAAAACCAATGCCTCCAACTCCCCATTCAAGTTTGGAGGGTGTTCTTATACATTACCAACCAAAACCAACTACCTTCAACCAAATTTGGATAATTTTACTAACAAAACACAAAATTGACACTTTTTGCAAAAGTTGTTTGACAATTTTTACAATTTTTAACCCATGACTATAACTTTCTGTATTACCAAAAATTTTATACTCTTAGAGAAAGAGACAATTTTATGGTAAAACTAAGTCGTGCTTTAGGCACCTTCCATCAATCACCCCTTAAAATTGCATTTATAGGCCCCTGATACTCATAATTTTGGACTTTGAGGCCTAAATCATTCATAAAACCACTTAAATCTTGACAAATATCACTAAAACCAATCAAATTTTGTGAAACCCACCAAAAAAATACCTAGTAGTGGCGACTTAGTCCCTTTTGGGATATTTTCCAGTTTTGAGCGGGAGTTTCATTAATTCAATTCAATTTTTTAATGGATGTCGGCCTCTTAGGTCTAAATAACGGGAAAATTAGGTGGTGATGCTTATAAATACACATTTTAAGTCATTTTTCACATCTCCTAGTCATTTTACAAAGAAAAAATAAAAATCCAAGAGAAAAAGTGTCTTACACAAGAAGATTCAATAGCATTTTGCAGCAAAGTTGAAGCTTTAGTGCAGCAAACTAGGGTTTTTGCAGGTCTACAAGCTCACTGTTTATTCAAGATCTCACATTTCAAAGGATTGATCATGGATGCCTATGGTGAATCATGGAGAAATCTAGGTTGAGGAGATGCAACTAGCCATCAAATCACACCTAATTACTTGTTTTTGAAGTGATTCCATCTTCCATGTTCTTCTTATCTTCAGACTTAAGGTTTGCATCACATTCTACATATCATTTATATTCATTTGAATAGTTGTAGGGTTTCTTACATTGAAGTATTGCATCTCTCAAGTGCCATTCATTCACCTCATTCTAGCACATTAGAATAGGGTTTTATCTTATCTTCAGCCTTTCCTAGTCTTAGACACAATTAAGGCTAGGGTTTATGTAGATTTTATTTTCTACAAAGTTTAAATACCAACTAGGGGTTTGACCAAGGAAAACCCCCCATTAGAAACTAATTTATCTTCTGTTTTGCAAGGTTTTTTGAAGATTCGGATCTGGATTTCCGTCAAAGAGTAGAGTGCAAGTTGTGAGCTTTCGTTTCCACTTTTAGATTTGCAAAAAATCCAAAGTGGAATAAGTCACCCATAGTGGCAACCTAGTCCCACTGCATTTCTTTTTCAGAAAATTATACAAATTCTGACACCCTTTTGGCAGAAGTAGATTTCTGGGCAAATTCCCTATTCTGGGACTAAGTCACCTAGACTGGCCTAAGTGTCCCAGTTGCCTCAAAAGTCAAAATTTCCAGGATTTTAGTAACTCCTACAACCTTCAATCTATTCTTCTTCAATTTCCAAGTGCATAGATCTTGTTTTACATCCTCATTTGTTCGTTTATTGCATTAGTTTAGCTCCTCTACATATCACACTGTGTTTTCAAACAAGCTAGTTTTCTTAGATTTCACATCATTAGATCACTTCAATTTTAGATCAGAGCAATAGGATACCTTAATTAGGCATAATACATCTCATTAACATTATTCTTGAGTGTAAACCTTTGCATTTTGGTACCCCTATCCAATCCCCTTTCTCCTTTTAGGTGAGAAACCCTAGGAGGAGCAAATCATTGTGAAAAGGAAAACCAAAATCATCGTTTACATTTTGGTGAACCTATGTCTTGTTGAAAATTCTTCCTTTCTTATTTTAAAGTGCATCCTAGGTTTCATCTTTCATTAGTTAAAGTGCATCCTAGGGTCTTCAATTGCATTAGTGAAAAAGCTTATTGTTGCTTGCATCATTACATCTCATTTCATAGCATAATAGTGAAATTCCACATTTATAGTCTAGATTTGCATTACACAATCTTAAACACATTCATATTCATTAGAAAATTCGGAAAATTTTCAAAAATAACCCTAATTGGACTAATTCGCCACCTTGGGTGACTTAGTCCCATTGCCAATTTTTCATTTTTGTTTTCTACATTTTGTTTTCCATTTCTGAAATTCTTGTTAAATTCATTCATCACTCTATTTATGTACAGATATTTATTGTTCTACTTGAATCATTTGCATTTATACTATTTCCTTTAATGGCAATCATAGATAGAATTAGGTTTTTACAATGTTCACTTTTAGCATCCATTCCTAGCTCCTTTAGATCAGATTCATCCAAAAAAACAAACAAAAACTTCACAACAATGCATGAACTAATTAAAACAATGCTTCATTTTAGGACAACCCTATCATCCAAACCTCTTAGTAGTGATGACTTGGATAGATTAGATGAAACCTTTCAAGGTTTCCTCTCACTAAGTTCATCCACTAAGACTTGTGATGACAAACCTAAAATGTTTAGTGGCAATCTCTCTCCCAAACCTTTTAGTCGTGATGACTTGCGTATGTTAGATGAAGCCCTTGCGGACTTCATCTCACATAAGCCATCCACAAAGGTTTGTTGTGAGCAAAAAATGACAAAAGATGTTAATGTTATTCAACCTCAACTTGTTCTTTACCCACCTTCACATCAACCTCAACCTCCACCTAAACATGAGTTTACCCTTTATCCACCACAACATGATGATGTTGCACACACACACTACACTAGAAACAATCCCCAACCTCAATAACCTCCTCCAACATCCTTACCTTTACCAAATCCCATTTTTCCTAGTGCTCCTCACCTAAATTCACACCTTAGGGAGTATGATCTCATTGAACAACTTAAGAATACTCCTGCCAAGATATCCCTTTGGGATCTTCTTCAAAATTCACCCAATTATCATTCAATGCTTCACACAGACTTACAACAACTAGTCATTCCTCTTGGTACAAATGCAAGTGATATGGCAACTCTTATAGACGGAATGAATACATTTAATGTAGACATTACCTTTCATCAGCATGAGCTTCCCCCGTTAGAATTAAGGAGACAAAATGAGGCTTTTATGATCATTTCCCAATATAACACAATAGGTATTAAGTGAACCCTCGTTGACAATGGCTCTACCCTCAATGTGTGCAGTCTGAAACTTCTTGATCGATTACGTGTGGATAAATCACAAATTAAACCTGATTCCTTATCCATTAGAGGATTTGATAACACAACCAAACAACCGCTCGGTATAATCACTTTGCCTATAATAGTCAGAGTGGTTACCTTGCAAACTCCTATTTATTTCATGCTCTATGATCTTGGATATAATCTTCTCTTGGGTAGGCCATGGATTCATGAGATGCATGTGGTCCCTTCAACTCTTCATCGCATAATTAAATACGTCTATAACAAGGTATATAAAGTTGCGATAGACCCCGAGCCTAAGAGTTTTTTGTAACTTGAAAAAGGAATTACAAGTCCCCTAAATACTTTAATTCCAACCTCTCATATTGACCCTCTTCAAACCAATAAACAAGAAACCGAATCTGTGTCTAAATTGCTTGATGATGATTGGGGAACATTGGAATTTACTCCTTCATTCATGGATGAATACATAATTACCCACAAGGAGATAGACAAACAAGAGAAACCAACAGTTATGTCCACTCAAAATTCACAAGAATCTTCCCCTTCTCCTATCTCACCTCCTTTGGATGAGAGCACCTTTTACACAACAAATTTTGATGAGATAGATTATCAGCAACCTCCCAATCCCAAGGAAATGGAAAAACTTTATGGACATGGCTACGAGCTTGTGAAAAAATTGGGATACAATGGTAAAGGATGTGGAAAACATGAACAAGGAATTTGTATCCCTATTGAGCCTAATACGCAAGATGTAAAGACTGGTTTAGGGTATTCCTTTTCTAAGACAACAAAAGCAGCTCAACGCCCCTCATTAAATAGCAATACCATCACATGTAAACCTAGAACTACGCTTATGCTCAAACATCCTAAATTCCTTGATCTGAACTCTCCACCCTCTTGGGAGTATGTTGCAAGTGATGAAGCTTTGAAACAAATGTTAGGTGCCATTGATAAAACATCTTCCTCTAAATGCAATGTTACCTATGCTATGATAAGTTCCAAGCCACAAAATACCAATGATCCTGAGAAAACCATGGAACCATATGATCCTGAGTTTCCTTTGTCGAATGCACTCCCTCTAAGAGATACAATTGATATACCAATGGACATCAATGATACAAAAAATGTCATTAAGATTGGGAAGTGCCTTGATGATGACAAACAAGAGGATACTATACTTTTACTCCATGATTTTCCTAAATTTTTTGCTTGGAAATATTCCAATATGCCAAGTATAGACCCAAAAATTGTCACACATAACATTGTTCTTGCAAACAATACTAAGCTTGTTCGAAAAAAGATACACAAAATGAATCCTAAGATAGTTTTTCTTGTTAAAGGAGAACTTGAAAAACTCCTTGATGCAGGTTTTATTCATCCTATTGATTATTCTCCTTGGATCTCAAATATTGTCACAGTTGCTAAACCCGATAATCCTATTAGGATATGTACGAATTTTCATGATTTGAATAAAGCATCCTTAAAATACTATTTTCCACTTGCTAATATTGACATGATCATGGATTCAACTACTGGACATGTTTTGTTGTCATTCATGGATGGATTTTCTGGTTATAATTAAATTTTCATTAACCCACAAGATCAATATAATACTCACAACTATTTGGGAAACATTGTGTTAGGTTATGATGCCTTTTGGACTAAAGAATGTAGGAACAACATATCAAAGAATTGATATTTCATGATTACATACATAAAATATTGGAAGATTATGTTGATGACATCCTCACCAAATCCTTACAACGACAAGACAATGTGACTGTCCTTCGCCAAATCTTTGAACGAATGTGTCAATACAACATGAGACTCAATCTAAAAAAGTGTCTTTGGAGTAGATAGTGGAAAGCTTTTAGGGTTTATTATATCTCATAGAGGCATCGAAGTGGATACAAATAAAATTGATGTTATCATTAACATGCCACCTCCTCATAATATTTTTCAATTATGCACACTACAAGGACGAATACAAGCCATTTGTTGCTTCTTTAGCCAATAGGACGTTACCTTTCACACATCTCCTTAAGAAGGATGTTCCCTTTGATTGGAATGAGGATTGTAAATAGGCCTTTGAGAATTTGAAAGAATACCTTGTCACTCCACCTGTTTTACAACCTACCATGCCAAAAAAACCATTCATATTCTACATTGTCGCATCTGCTCATGCTCTTGCAACACTGTTGGCTTAGACAGATGGTAATGGAAAAGAACATCTTGTTTATTACATTAGTCACACTCTAATCGATTACGAAACCCGATATACGCCTATCGAAAATCAATGTTTAGCTCTTGTATTCACTACTAGTAAATTGTAACATTATTTACTACATGCAGAAATACAAGTCATGACAAAATTTGATCCTCTCAAACATCTTTTCAATAAAATGGACTTATTAGGACGTTTAGCTAAATGGGTTATGATGTTAACTGAGTTTGACCTTAAGTTTGTTTTGCAAAAAGCAATTAAAGGACAAGCCTTGACCGACCATTTAGCTGATGCTCCTTCTCCTCTAGCATTACCCGATAATGATTCTTTTCCTAATGACAGTGTAATCACAGCAAGTGTTTCTACATGGACATTATAGTCAATGGATCTAAGTGTAGAACAGGCTCCGGTGCTGGAATAATTTTAATTCCACTTGAAGGAAACATATTTCCTTGTCATATCATTTAAATTTCCTATGTACAAATAACACTGTTGAATATGAGGCCTTAATTGTTGGAATACGCTCTGATTTAATTATGGTCATTACTGACATTAGGATCTTTGGTGACTCTCAATTAGTAATCAAACAAATCAATGGTGACTATCAAGCTAAACATGATAAATTATCCAAATATAAAGATCTCACAATGTCCTTATTGACAAAATTTCACTCCTTCACCATTGAAAAAATCTCATGAAAAGACAATCGACATGCGGACGCAATGGCCAGTGTCGCTTCTCTTATATCCCCCTTTGACCCTTCACAAGATATCATATTCACTATTCATCCCATCATGAAACCTTCTATCACTAATAATGATATCGATGCATTAGTTACAACCAAAAATGATTTGAGTGAATGGTATGATGCTATTTATAACTATATAAAATATGGTACCCTTCCCGAACCTCTCACAAGTAACACTTGTGCTCGCCTAAGAAAATTATCCACCAAGTACATCATCCTTTCCGATGTGTTATATTGATTCTCCTTTGACGGTATTTTACTTAAATTCCTTAAGGATTCTGAAATTAATATGGCACTCGAGCAGGCTCATGTTGGAAGTTGTGGCAGTCATTTTGGTGCAAAGACCCTAGTGCAAAAACTTCTTTGTCCAGGTTATTACTGGAAAAATATGGAAAAAGACTATTATGTGTATGTTAAGCGATGTGATAAATGTCAAGAACATAGTCATTTATTTCATGCTCCTGCTTTTGAGCTCCATGCCCAAATACCTATTTGGTCATTCTCAGTATGGGGGCTAGATATAATTGGAAAAATCTCCCCGCCCTCTTCCGCTGGACATACGTTTATCATAACTGCCACTGATTATTTCATGAAATGGGTCAAGGCCATTCCTCTTCAATCTATGACTGCTAAGGCAATCTATCACTTCATCCTTGAGCACATAATTGTTCATTTTGGCCTTCCTTCTGCATTAGTCTCTGATAATGGCACACCATTTAAGAATAATTATGTGAATAAGTTCTTGGAAACTTTCCATATTCAACACCATTTTTTGACACCTTACTACCCACAATCCAATGGTCAAGTTGAGTCAACTAATAAAGTCCTCAAACAAATTTTAAAGAAAACTGTTAACACCAATCACAAGGACTAAAACACACAACTGCATTATGCACTTTGGGCTTATTGTACAAGTGTTCGTTCTTCCACCAGCTCAACACCTTATAATCTCGTTTATGGTACAGAGGAAATCATGCCTTTAGATTTAGAAATCCCAACATTACGGATTGCTCTCCAAGGTTTGATTGACAATAACACTTATAGGATTGAATGATTACATCAACTTGAAATGCTCGATGAACATCGCATTAACTCTCTTGAGCATCTTCAAGCCTATTGCAAAAGGCAACAACATTCTTACAATCTCAATGTTATCCCTCTCACATTTGACAAGGGTGACTTAGTTCTATCCGAAAATCAATGTAATGTCAATGCCGAACCTAATGAACGTGGAAATTTAGTCCTAATTGGTTAGGACCCTATGTTGTCGACAAAAGTTATGGTTCTAGTGCATATGTCTTAATGGAACTAATGGAACACCCCTCAAAGAACCAATCAATGCCGCGCATTTGCATTAGTATTATGTTTAATCCTTTTTGAATAGTATGAAATATAAAGCAATGTTGATAAACGTTATGGGACTCTTCCCTTATACGCTTTCACATTGCTTCATTTTTGACAATTCTCTTGCAAGTTTGTCTTGAACACTATAGTGATTCTTTGTAATTCCTTTAGGTTTCATGCTATTCACTTTAATCTTTTGTTGTGTTACATTTCATTTTAGCATAACATACTCAATCATTATGTTGTATCTAACTTAAAACTGCAAATATATTTTAATTAGAAAACATACACATTGTTAAATCATAGAGACATTAATTAATGTAATCTTACCAAGGTCACTTAATTAATCACATTGCCATTTAACATTTAATCACATTTAGACAAATCATAAAACATAATTTTTTTCTATATATACATATCTTCCAAAAAAAAGTATATACATATCATCCTAAGAAACCACATCACCAAGGTCTATGAGAACTAGACCCCTCAACATCTAGTGCTCATGATCCAGTACCTAGACGTCATGAGACGGTCATGTGTGATCATGATCATCATCCACTAAATCTGAGTGCAAACTCCAAACCTTGTGCTCGCTCTCCTCTCGTAGACATGTTATCTCTGCATGTATCTCTGTTGGACTCTGTGATGACTACCCTACGGCCTCTGCTTGATGCAATCATCTCCTCAAGCTCTCATAAGCTTCCCGTAGTCTCACAAAAGGCTTGAATGCCTCTAGCTCCTCCAAAATAGGTGGGGCATGTAGTCAGGATTCATCTCCTCCCCGTCGATTAATGCAGGTACTATCTTCATAGCAGCCTGATGATAGAACTCTCACTAGTCTCTCGTCGCTCTTGCAAGGTAGAAACATCACACAACTAGTAATCATCATCATGATATATATATATAAAGCAACATAATAACTCAAAGTACATTCATAAAATAAAATATCATCACCTATGTCATCAGTCGGATGTGTCACCTCAATGTCATCCTGTACTAGGGGTATGGAGGTTGTGCTAGCTACCCCTCAGCTGTGAGTACTAGTGCCAGCTGCAACTATTGCTCGTGACCTCGTCCTATGTATGGGAATAGAATCTCCCCCCTCGTGATGGTCCTCAACTACTGCCTCATCATCCTAACTCAAGGGTGGCTCCTCCCCCTCGTACTACTCCTCCTCCTCATCCTCCAAATACTCATCCTCATCCTCCTCCTCTCCCTCCTTATCCTCATAATCTGGATCTGCCTCCTCATCATACTCATCATCAATCACATCAATAAATATGTTGGAAGGTCTTTAGCGTGTCTCCTCAGCCCTATCCTCTTACTCCTCTCCATCATCTAGTAGTGGCTCTGCATCTCCCATTGGCTCGTCCCTTAGGAATACTGGTGATGGTTGAGTCACTATCCACCACTCCTCATTCCCTATTGTGGCACCAATGTCATCAGCGTTGAAGAATGGTGGTTGGTCATGATCAGAATGATCAGAGTCACTCTTAGCTACATGCTCGAGCGTGATTCGCACTGTATCACCCGGTCTTCGTGCACTCCACACTGATATCCTAAAAGAGTATCGTGCCTCGGGTGGTGTCTATACCTATCCAAATTGTTGCATGACTTGATCATAGTAGAATGGTCATACTATGTTGTCATGACGTCCAACTAAAAATCTATCCATCTGCATCCTCCTCAACTATCTAGTATAATCTGGCCACTGTAATGTCAGTTGATAAGGTCTCAAAAGGACCTCATCCTCATCGAGTCAGTCAAACCGTACCCTCCAAAAATTCAAATCACCATACTGCCATAGTTGCCACAAAGGATACCTGAAATCCTGAGGGTACCCCACTACTATCACGCATGGATAACCAACTGGTCTAGTACATGTAATGTGCTCAAGGCACCAAACCTATAGAAGTGTGCAGTACACCATACTATCCATCTCTCAGTATACAAATCACCCCAAATCATAATAGAGATGTTCCAACATACTCCAACCCCAAGTATATATTGTCTACCACTCTGCCATCTCTCGAATCATGTGGACTAGTCCTCCCTCAAGATGAGCACTAGTGTTACGATGTGCATCATAATGTGTCGAACCACTGGTGCCCATGAATATAATAACATGGACAAATCAATATGTCTACTAACTCGTGTATCATGAACTGGACCATCTAAACAATACTGTAAATCAGCTCTTTGTTCTAGAAAGGTACGGTCTCTATGGAAATATACTCGCTCTCCTTGAATCGGCACACGGAGAATCTGATGTACATCCTCCAATGTGATCGTCATCTCTCCTATAGGTAGATGAAACGTGCATGTATCTGCATCCCATCGCTCACAAAGAGCCATCAACATGGCATTATGGTATCTCATGGGAGGCATAAGATATACCCAACAGATCCCAACAGCCTTAAGATGCTCTGTCTCCTCTACTGATAGTGTTGGAGCTAGATCTCTCAGAAAACTCAACTTTCTCCCTCCTATCTGTTGTCGTCCTTGGGTGGGTACCTTTAAAATTTACACAAATATGCTCTAAAATCTTTCATTTTTCTATTTTTCATCATGCAAGTGTGCTAAAGTTAATCTAGTGTGCTTTTCTAAAGGCCCTAGACATTTTAGACCCCTTTTGGGACATTTTGCGAAGAAACAGGACACTTCGCAAAGAAACGAGACACTTTGTGAAGAAACGAGACACTTTGTAAACAAAAGGGACACTTTGTGAAAAAAGGGGACGCTTTGCAAAAAAAAATTCCAAGACCCTTAATCAACCTAGATATACCTCAAAATTAATTAAATCATTACATATTCACACAACGAAGCTTACAGAATCCACTCACCTCATGCTGATGCTCACCACACGCCACATGGTCTCGAAGATCGTCCAATTGTGCAGGTGTGTATCCTCGTCTACTCAACATCTTCTCCTCTTACTCATCCATCTTAAGCTACAAGAAGGTAAAATGAATAGTAAGTGACAAATTACTCCCCTTACCTCTTTTAATTCATTTTCATTTCTCTTTACTCTTATGCATTAAAATAGGGATATTTTCCTTTTTCAAGTTAATAAAGTACCTCTTCTTCAAAACAACATAACGGGAGCTAGGGCAATCCATTTTTGACGATGTTTGATGTGTTGGAATTGTGATTCTGCACCCGACACCATTAGTTATCTATTGTTGTGCGACATAGTACTTGGAAATGTCCTTCGATATGATATTTCGAATTCGACGTGGCTAGATTGCTACATTTATTCCACCTCTGTAAAGCAAGCAGAATCAAGGGTGGGCATACATCTACCCTCAAATTTTCTTTCTAAGAGTTAGGCCAAGACGATTTTTGATAACTAATGAATGTGTGTTGCAGGATGTGGTTTCCTAATGTTGTGGTTTTGCAGATAACGACATTGGGGGCTTCATTCTCCTGCCTTTTGAATGAGTATCCTTTATGTAATAAAGCGCACTATTTAGAATACTTTAGCTTGCATATGCAAATAGAGTCATATGGGCACTAAAGTGGGGCTTAATGTATTGCCAAAAATTGTATACTCTTGGAGAAAGAGACAATTTTATGGTAAAACTAAGTCCTGCTTTAGGCACCTTCCATCAATCACCCTTTAAAATTGCATTTATAGGCCCCTAATACTCATAATTTTGGACTTTGAGGCCTAATTCATTCATAAAACCACTTAAATCATGAAAAATATCACTAAAACCACTCAAATTTTGTGAAAGTCCCTTTTGAGGTATTTTCCACTTTTGAGTGGGAATTTCATTAATTCAATTCAATTTTTCAATGGATGTCAGCCTCTTAGGTCAAATTAGGTGTTGATGCTTATAAATAGACATTTTAAGTCATTTTTAACATCTACTAGTCATTTTACAATGCAAAAATCAAAAGTCAAGAGAAAAAGTGTCTTACACAAGAAGATTCAATAGCATTTTGCAGCAAAGTTAAAGCTTTAGGGTAGCAAACTAGGGTTTTTGCAAGTCTACAAGCTCTCTTTTTATTCAATATCTCGCATTTCAAAGGATTGATCATGGATGCCTATGGTGAATCATGGAGAAATCTAGGTTGAGGAGATGCAACTAGCCATCAAATCACACCTAGTGACTTGTTTTTGAAGTGATTCCATCTTCCATGTTATTCTTATCTTCAAACTTAAGGTTTGCATCACATTCTACATATCATTTACATTCATTTGAAGAGTTGTAGGGTTTCTTACATTGAAGTCTTGCATCTCTCAAGTGCCATTCATTCACCTCATTCTAACACATTAGAATAGGGTTTTGTCTTATCTTCAACCTTTCCTAGTCTTAGACACAATTAAGGCTAGGTTTTATGCATATTTTATTTTCTACAAAGTTTAAATACCAACTAGGGGTTTGACCAAGGAAAACCCCCCATTAGAAACCAATTTATCTTTTTTTTTGCAAGGTTTTTTGAAGATTCAGATCCAGATTTCCGTCAAAGAGCAGAGTGCAGGTTGTGAGCTTTCGTTTCCACTTTTGGATTTGCAGAAAATCCAAAGTGGACTAAGTCACCCATAGTGGAAACTTAGTCCCACTGCACTACTTTTCAGAAATTTTTACAGATTCCGACACCCTTTTAGTAGAAGCAAATTTCTGGGCAGATTCCCTGTTCGGGGACTAAGTCACCCAAACTGGCCTAAGTGTCCCAGTTGCCTCAAAAGTCAAAATTTCTAGGATTTCAGTGGCTCTTGCAACCTTCAATTTGTTCTTCAATTTACAGGTGCATAGTTCTTGTTTTACATCCTCATTTGTTTGTTTATTGCATTAGTTTAGCTCCTCTGCATATCACACAGTGTTTTCAAACAAGCTAGTTTTCTTATATTTCACATCATTAGATCACTTCAATTTCATATCAAAGTAGTACGACACCTTAATTAGGCATAATTAATCTCATTAACATTAGTCTCGAGTGTAAACCTTTACATTTTGGTACCCCTATCCAATCCCCTTTCTCCTTTTAGGTGAAAAACCCTAGGAGGAGCAAAGCATTGTGACAGGGAAAACCAAAATCATCATTTACACTTTCCAAAGTGATCCCAAATGGTCATAAATGACCTTATTAGACCAAACACATCAAAACAAAACATAAAACCAAAATTTGACTAAATTTGACCATATGGCCTGAAGGTGCCCCTACACCATACTCCCAGGAAAGAGAAAATTTGAGGTCCACCTCAAATAGGAATCTCCTTTCTTGTCTTACAGTTCCTTTGCGTGTGCACTATTTCCTTTTTCTTGGATCTCAAATACATTTGTATCAACTAGTGCACTTGTGCTTTTTGGTCCATCAACATGCTTCTTGAGCCCAGGCCAACTTGGTACAATTTAGCCATGTGCTTTTGTTTTTGTTCTTGTGTTAGTTTGACCTTGGACTGTAATTGTAAATTTACTTTTGTTGTTATCCACTTTGTCTTCTTTACTTGCACAAGAAACAAATATATTAAAGAAATCATATTCTTCGTCTTCATACTTCACTTTTTCACCCACCTCATGTTGTTTGCCACACAATCTTTTCTCTTCATAATTCTCCAAAATATTTGGCTTCACCTCAACCTTACACAACCATTCATTTTCATTTTTGAATTGCTCATCCATTCTTCCATTCTCCTTGACATCAACATTCTCAACTCTCGGTTCTTTTCTTGAGAACCATGCCATCTCATTATCCTCCATGACTCTCTCCTCTCTTTGGAATATCCTTGAGTCCTCTACAACTTAGTTTTTTGTCTTGTCTTCTTCTTCCTGAACATCACCCACTTCAACATCAATATCACCATTACTTTCATTAGTTTGAGAAAATTCAAAAGAAAATTCTTCCATTTATTTTTCAAACAACATGTTGCTTTCAAAATGTGTTACCTCATCCATTACCTCATTTTTCCTTGCCTCATACTGTTGTACTTTCTTCTTCCCATTTAACAAAAATCTTTCAATTCCTATGCACTCATCCTTCAAGGTTGTTAATACATATTTCATTCCATAATTATGCAACTCATATGTGTTGTTTTTACTGTTATACTTTTTTTCCCTGTTAGAATGCCACAACCTTCCAAACACAATGTGACATACATCCAAATGCATAATATCACAAACTATTTCATCCTTATAACTGCCTATATGAAACTCAACTTTGTATTGCTCACATATGGTTACCTGATCACCTGTTTGAAGCCAAGTCACTGAATAAGGTGTGGGGTGTTCTATTCTTTTCAAACCCAATTTATCTACCATATATTTAGAAACAATATTATCCATGCAAATATTTGAGATCACAACTTGACAACATTTACCTTTAGACTTGCAAGTAGTCCAGAATAAGCTTTCCTTTTCCATCTCGCTTGCTTTCTTGGCTTTCATTTCTTCCTCCTGTAGCTTCTTTTCCACTTTGAACAATTTATTTAATAATGATGATTCCATTTTCCCATCTTGCTTCTTATTAAGAGTCATTCTGAAATATAAAATCTTACTAAACCACATTAGCCAAAATAATAGATCATTTCCAAAAGATCTTCTAGCTCGTATACTAATTTGATGTAGAGAAGGGTGGATGATCACCAAAAAACTCAAAACCAACTCAACAAAACAAACTTTTCAAATTTAGAACCCAAACTTAGTGGGTTTCTCTACCACTCTTCAATTTCCCTTGTAGCATTCCATAAATTGTTTTCTCGCCACAACTTTCAAACCAAAATTCATACCCACAATCTAAAAAAAAAATTGGATACCCATTTCGGATTTCTACAACATACTCAAAATTTAGGGGTGGTTGTTTTGGAATGACAAAGCCAAAAATGTGTTACTACACTTTGGATGAAGGCTAATTAGGCTTGTTTGAATGGCTCACAGCTAAGTTTTCACAACTCCAACCTCAAAACTCCATGAAAATAGCTCATAAATGTCACAAGTATCCTTCCTAAAGGTTTCCAACCATTACAAACCGTTTCCCAAGAGCTTTTCTACAAACCCTAATTCATTTGCACATTTTATGCCCCAAAACATGAAATTTCAGCCTAGGGCATCAACAAATCTTCACTAATCTTCATCCTCTGCTCCAACAACATTCAAGAACACAAAATACAATATTTCTACATCCATTCCACCGAGTTTCATGAGATTTCACCATACAAAACTCAAGAAATGAACTTTTTTCTCCAACTAAAAACCCTAAGCAGGGTTTGGGGCTATTTTCACCAAAAATGCTCTAACTTGTGAAAAGCTTAATGAAATGACTCCAAAAAAAAACTAAAAGTTATTTATTTCATATCTCTATCATCCAAATGCCTTCCCTTGACCTTACAAGTTCATAAAAATATGTACCAAATAGTTTTCTTGATGTAAAACAGTAAAAATCTAGAAGTGACAATCACTAATTTGATCATAACTTTCACAAAACATGATGAAAATCAGCCAAAAAAAAAGAATTAGAAAGATGAAAACATTCTACCACTTTTCCAACAACTTTTAGGTTCGTACAATACAAAGGAATAGGCCTACAATGTTAGAAATGCACAGAAAATGATAGCTTACATTCACCCAAACTCCAAAAATCAATGCCTCCAAATCCCCATTCGAGTTTGGAGGGTGTTATTATACATTCCCAACCAAAAACAACTAACTTCAACCAATTTTGGATTAGTTTACTAAAAAAACACAAAATTGACACTTTTTGCAAAAGTTGTTTGACAACTTTTTGAACAACATTGACAACTTTTACAATTTTTAACCCATGACTATAACTTTCCAAAATGGATCCAAAATGATCCCAAATGGTCATAAATGACCTTATTAGACCAAAAAAATAAAATATATATATAAAACCAAAATTTTACTAAATTTGACCATATGGCCTGAAGGTGCCCCTGCACCATTTGTCAAGCATGCAATCTTCCTCTATAAATCTAATAGTAGGAATCCATTATAGAGGAATAGAAAAATTTCTATTAGCCATGTGTTCAATCTCCAAGACCTTCCCAAAGAAATTAAGCTCCTTCCAAGGAACCTTGCTCTGATACCAATTGTTAAACACTCAAAATACTAAGACGAGGGTGAATTAGTATTCTATAAAACCATTCAAACATTAGCCATCCAATTACAAAATCATGTTTAACTATTATAAGGAATGAAAGTATGAAAACATCCAAAACATCACATAACACATGAACACTAGGATTTTTATGTGGAAACCCCAAAATGGAAAAAACTATAGTGAGGGTTAGCTCACAATATATTATAACCGGTTATAGTATATTACAGAATTGCTCACTGCAAGTGGACTCACTGTCCACAGAGAAAAAGATAGAATAAATAAGGTAGCCCACAACCTATTTTTAACTATTAAAAAAGCATCTACAATATGTAGGAATACAGTTCCAATGAAGCACAATAAAAAAATTCACACTGATCTGGATCAATGCTCTTCTCTGCTCTACATTCACACGATTTTGATCTCAACATTTACAACTTATCTTTGATCTGATTAAATTTGCATCATACATTCCATATACTTACTTGCACTTATCAAAAAACATTGAAAATAATCCAGCATATATATCTACATCAAGTGTAACATCAATTAGGTTGACCTAATTGGATGTAACACACAAAATTTAACTTGTCGGCTCCAAACCTTATCACCCATAACACATGCCTCAATTCAAAATTCAAAACACCTCAAGATAGGTCAAGATGGACCTAAAATAGATCCCATATAAAAGTGCAACACACATTAACCCTTCACATACACACCAAGTGTGTTAGGTCGACACACCATAGGACCTAAACAAAAATCCTTCAAAATTTGTTTATCCAATTTGCAACACGTGGACCTCAAAACATGATACCATCTGGAATTCATACTCATCTATCATCTGGAAACTTATCTTCAACACCGCAACATCAGAGACTCATTCGCAGAGAAGTGTGGAATCTCTCACACAAACATACTATATAGGAAATGATTGTCTTATGCTAGATTGAACTTTTGTCAATCATATCTCCCAAAATACTTTTCCAATAAAGATAAAATCTCATATTTAGATTCTTAACAACCACAAAAATTAGGTTAGAATCGTAGAGAAAAATCTTCCTTTGCGAAGTGGTGTGGACCCAAAGATTGATACACTGTAACCCTGAACTAACAACTCTGATACTTAGTCAAAATTTCATACCACTGAAATTTTTGGACCAAATATTCTTGTACAAATAACTTCTTCAACACCTCAAAAACATGTTAGGATTAATCAAATTAGTCCACAACACTATTAATATCAATGACAACACAGTATTACTCTGTTATGTATAATCCATGCTCATGTTTCCAAAACAACATCATCAATGACAATCTCCTCAAAATTCCAATAGACAGATGTCAATTGAGTCTATATTCTAGTTGGCATAGATTTTGGAGGTCCGCACATTCGAATGTGGGTCTATAGTTGGTGAATTTTGCTATTAGGTCATCACTAGTGCTGACCTAATGAATTGGATGTATTGTGGAGGTTGAATATGTATTTGTCCGTTATGTTCATGTTATTCACTACAAAAAATCCTTGTGATTTGCTCCATTTTTTGCTATTTTTTTTTGCTTCCACCCACTATTTTAATGTAACTTTTTCCAATTTTTTGAAAACGTCGACGCTATTTATCGGGATGGTGCTATTTTTGACATTTATTTGTGTTGATCAGGACAATTTGGCTCTAATTTTGGTGCTACCTTGCGCTGACATTAGCACCGCCTTGAGCGCCGATATTGGCTTTGAGTGTGGCACCATTGTTAATGCCGCATTTAGCTCTGAGTTTAGCTTCGAGTTTAGCACCACTCTTAGCTCTGACTTTAGCTTCGAGTTTAGCTTCGGGTTTAGCATCAATTTGGACACCCCTATATTGAGGAGAGAATCACTTATGTCACATCGACAAGGTATATCTACAAGTGCTCGGCGAAACACAACTCTTGGATATAATGAAGTAATGTCAATGAGACATTGAGATATCGGTAAGACAAATAAGATTGTCTCATCGACACTCCTCAAGTAATGATCAAAAGCATACACCGCTATACCATTGGGAAGGTGAGCAACATATGCGGTAGAGCGGTATACACCACAACCCCGCAACAAGAAGCCTTGAGCAAGGCAGTAGTGCGGTAAACAATAGAAGGGGAGGGAAAAATACAGCCATATCACAGCGATAATCACAAGTCTCCCCGACATGGAAAAGTTACACTGATATATAAAGAAATACTACCGAAGGAAAATATCGATGAGATAGTGGCATATTGGCAAGAGATATTAACTTGTCTCATTGACACCGGCAACCAATATCAGAGGAACATAAGATCTAATGTCGATGAGATATTGAGATATCGATAAGACAAATAAGATTGTCTCATCGACACTCATCAAGTAATGATCAAAATCATACACCGCTATACCACCGAGAAGGTGAGCAACATATGCGGTAGAGCGGTATACATCGTAACCCCGCAACATGAAGCCTGAGCAAGGCGGTAGTGTGGTAAACAACAAAAGGGAAGTGCAAAACACTACCATACCGCAGTAGGTATAATAAGAGATGGTGGTAGTACCGTAATCATGGCATCATTACAATTTACAACACTAAATGCAACAAATCACATTAGTCACAATCCATTTGAATAAATCATTTGAATATAGCCCGCCAAAATACTCTAAAACTCTAATAAACATACTCTAAAAAATTTGTCGAAATCTTATTTTCAGGCATAGCCTACTAGAATAGAGTTTTCATTTTAATAAACATACAATAAAACCTTTGTTGAAACCTTATTTTCAGGCGTAGCCCGCCAAAATGGAGAAGTGTTTCAGTAAATAATGACCGAGAATGGTAAGGATATGTGTGTGATAGGAGGCATAGGATTCATTGTTGTTTATCTCATTCCTACTCTGATCAACAAGGGTTACAATGTTCGCGCTATTGTTTGTAATCCAGGTATTTAATTGACATATGTTTGCATAATCTCAAATTCCTTTAGATGCTTTTGAAGTATCAATGTATCCTCTATAGGGTTTAGGATGACTTCTTTTAATTTAAAAAAATAAATCAAATGCTTTTCAAGTATCAGTGTGTCCTATATAGGGTTTAGAATAATTTCTTTTAATTTAAAAAAATAAATAAATGATGTATTTTCCCATGTTTAAATAATGTGGAGATCTCCTAAATCTGCCCTAGCACACTATCCTCTTTCGCACTATGTTCATTACTCCAGTTGCTAGGGTTTTGCATTTGACATCTTTAATATCTTCATGATAGTGGCTTTTAAATAGATTTTTCTTTGCTTTAATCTTTATCATGGTAACCCTTGAGTTCCATAATCCACCTTCAATCTCTTCTAAGAACATTGTCTTAAGCTAGACTACATAGTATGCATATAAAGCAACTCCTTCATACCTGCCATTGTTCCAAACCACCACTCACCGCCTTCCTTAAAATTTTGCCTCCATAAGCACAATAGCATGTTTTAAAATCATGGTTGCCAGTGATTGACCATTAAGGTCACTACTTTCATCAAGATACAATGAAATTTTTGTCTTCAAACTTAAGGAATTATGCAAAATAACATTGTGAATTGTTTTTTGTGTACAATATGATTTTCTTGCACATTTATTGCTTTGCTAACTACCTTTAAGACTGGATATTGCACCATCAGTTGCAATTTCAAACAACTCACTCACTATCACTTGAAGATTCCTTTCATGAGCATCCTTGTATAAAATCAAACTATGCCCTATAGATTGCCTACTTACTTACTAATATAGGGGACTCATTGTTTCATGGTATTTTGAGTTTTATTTAGAAGGGGTTAATATGTGGCATTTTTATGTGCAGGAAGAATAGATTGTAAAGCAGCGTTCGGGTATGGATGGTTCATGAAAAATTGGATTGCTATTGGTGTCATAACCAGGTTGGATTGTACCTTGAGCCAGTCTGAAACACTTACGGGTGTTTTCACTCGGGAGAAGAACCTGAGTGTAGGAATTTCCAAATATCTGACAAAGGAAGTTCCTACATTCTAAAGATAAAATCATAAATCTACTTGTCTTTGTACAATCACTCATTTGAATTGTTTCTTTAACAGTTTTAGGGCCATGTCCACGTACATATCTTCTTCTTTTGCTAGTTGAACGCCCAGACTCTGCATTTGCTCCAATCTCCATCTAAAATAATCAACAACATGCAATAATTTATGATTGTACCTTGAGCCAGTGTGAAACACTCTGGGTGTTTTCGCTCTGAAGCAGAACTTGTGTGTAGGAATTTCCAAGTATCCAATAGAAGAATTTCCTACATTATAAAGATATATTCTATGAAACATTCCTTATTTTCTATGAAACAGTATATATATTCTTGTACTTGTAAATATTCTTTTACTATTATGTCTATTAAAGAAAACAGAGTTTGAATAAAAAATGTTTCACCATTTTTTGTGAGTAGGTGAATTATTGTTTAAGGAAAAATATTACAGTGTTTACATTTTCAATTTACTAGTTTCAAATCTTCATTTTCTATGTATATAAAATTGTATGTGCTCTTTATCTCTAATGACATAAAACAATAATGTCATCAAAATTAGGGTTTTCAATTTCAGTACCATCATTGTCCACACTTTTCATATCCTGTTCACTTTTAAGTACAATCATCAAAATTTTATTTTTATTTCTTGTCCCAGTTAATCTTGATTCCTTTCAGCACAACACAGTAGGTTGCATGTTAAATTTCAAACATTTTCTTTGAATTTTTTTGTATATATTATTTTCTCAGTGCATCATTATGTAACAAAATTTTCACTTCTGAGATATACAGTAAAAATAAATGAAAGAACATGTTTTCTTTTTCAAGGGAAATGTATGATGAAATGTCCTCCTTCATGGTCAATTGCCAATTTTATTAATGACTTGATATCTATTATTAACTCTTTTGAGGAGATCAAAATCACACATGTTTTTCGTGAAGCGAACATGATGGCTGATGGGGTTGCCAACATGGGAGTGGCTGAGAGATTTGAGTAGGATTCTTTTGAATTGATACCTCTTAATCTGAAGTGCATTTCTAATGATGACCAGCTAGCTTGTTTCTAGGTGAGATGTTCTCAGGGAAAGGTTTTTCATTATGATAATAAGTTGGGTTTTGCACGTCAACCCTTTTCTCTTGCAATTTCATTATTCTTTCCTTGGTTTCCGTAGAAGGATGGACTGGCTTTTTTGGCAAGGTTAATTGGAATGATAAGCCCACACGTATTGTGGGTGTTTTTTCTATTGTTTTGAGTAGCGCCTGGTTCATTTTACTTTTTCATTTCTTCCAGGTGTTCTTGGGTTTTTGTTTGTTGCCTATCACTATGGATGGTGACCGTTGCAGAATTGAGTTGAGTTCCTATGAAGAGTTTCAGAAAAATACTACTGTGTGGGAGCACTTGGAATTGGGGGGGTTACTCAATTTATGCAGAGAATTCAAGGCTCGGACCCTGATGTAATAGATTTCTTTGTGAAAGGATGGAATGGGAGGTCTTTACGTTACCAGGGTATTGAGTTTCAAATTGAAGAGAATTTTATTGCGGAGGTAACTGGTCTTTCAGTTGTTGGGAGAAAGTTTTTCAGAGACAGGGGAGCAGCTAAGAAGGCTTTTGCGAATTTCTTTAAACATGACAAGAGGAAGAAGGTTAAGGAAATTGGAAGTGGGGGTTATGCTAGGAATTCCCTGAAGCCGCTTTGGAGGGACCTCGTGTTGGCCATTATGCACTACTTCACCCTTCAAGGTAGATTCTCTATGGTTTACACTCACCATTTTATGCTCTTAAATCATTTTAGGTATAATGTTTCGGTCTCGTTTCCTTTTTACCTGTTACATTCTATGGAGAAGAGTATTGAAGACCACAGAAAGAACCCTAAGAAGGCGGTCTTCATCAATGGCTTATGTCTTTGATTTTTTCTCGTATCAAGCTAAAGTTGATCTCAGTCTCCCCTAAAACTCTTGGTAAGAAGGAAGTTAAAAATGATGGGTATAAAATAGGGGACTCTGCAGGTGAATGGGTTGGTAGTTCGGAGGAGGAAGAGTCGGAATATGAGGATATGTCTATTGATGAAGGAGGATCTGAGGAAAGGGATGAGGAATTAGAAGAATGGGGTAAGGGCTATGAAACTAATGTGGAGTTGTGGGAGACTATGGCTAATTCTGTTAGAAAATCTTCGAAGGGGAAAACCAAAGGCATGAAGAAAGTTAAAGCTTCTACCAAAAGGAAAATTGAGGTGGTTTCCCCTAGTTCAAATGTGAATCCTGCGTTGTCTTCTGGAAAAGAGGGTTTGAAGGGTTGTCATCCTATGGGTGATGTGGATCCTTCAAATTTTGATTTTGTTCAGAATGCTTCGTTGGGGAACCATGTTCCTAGTAAGGATGGTTTGCTAGAGAGCTCCCCAGTGCAAAGGCTTAAGGTGCTGGTTAATTTGGGTGGTTAGTTGAGTGGCCCTGCTGATATGGGAAACTCTAAGATGGAGGTGAAGCCTAATGAGACTGGCCCCGTGGATATGCAGGGGATTGATGCGGTTAATTATTCTCAGGATTTTTCTACTGTGGAGAAAGGAGTGAAGAAGGAACGTCTGGAGGCGTTAGTTGATTTGGAGAATTTTTCAGATAAGGAGAGGATAAAGGTGAATTTTGTGGATATCAATGATTCCCTGGCTGAAGAAGAGGATGAACAGAATAGGGATTGTTCTGATGCCCCTGTTGACTTGGAGCAGAAGGGTCAGCCTCCGATTAACTGGGATGAAATTGACATGAATATGTTTTGCAGAATGGCCGAAGATGGGACGAGAAACCTGCTTTCCTTGGTTAAGTGGTTATTTTATGAGGTTAAGGAGCTCAATCTTCAGATGAAAAATTGGTAGGATGTTTGTTTTGCTATGCTAAGAGGTAACCAAAACGAGTGGGAAATAAAAGGCAAAGTGAAATCAATGCATATTAAGCTTGATGTTGATCGTTTGGGGGTTTCTCATGAGGAGAGAATTTTCTCTTTGGAATTTATTGTTAATAAAATGTTAGAGGACAGAGTGGCAAGTCTGGAGGATAAAATGGGAAAGATGTCAGAGGACTTGAAATAGGTGGTCAATATAAGCAATAACTCTTTGAAGACCACTGCTATGGGTCTTTTGTAAGGAAAGCAGAGGTGCGGAAACACTTTCCTAATGTCAAATCCATAGGGAAGAATGCAATGCAGGGCTTTTAATTTTTCAAATTACAATCTAATTAAGACACACATGAAAGATTTACAGAAATAGAGTAAATACACAAAGACAATGAACAACAGATTTATGTGGGAAACCCTTATGGGAAAAAAACCCACCACACCAAGCTGAATCTCTTTGTATTACAGTAACAAAATATTACATACAATTCAGAGATACAACTCTCTAGTTACAAGTTCTCAGTAGCTACATTCACTGTTCATCCAGCTACAGAAAAATGCTTTCTCAACAATTCGATTCACTCCTCATTCATCATATTTGAATCAGAATCAATCTGCTTTAAAACTTATCACATTCTGATTTTGTCTTTTGTGCATCCTTATCCGCCGGATCTTCATTGAAGAAAGTTTCCATGTCATTTCATATTTTTCCCTGCAAGCTGTTTAGTTCCAGCGTCGCAATAGTTACAAAAAACCAACTGTCATCTGTTTGAAAACCGCTTCCTCTGATTGGTCTAGCAAGTTGCTACACAAGATAATCACGCGATCAACGATGTTCACACTTTGTTGGCATATCGGTGAGACACTAACAGTGTCTCCCCGATGCCACAAAGTATTCGCTATCAAAATAGGCTTCAAACCCCAACAGTTGACAAGAGGATTCTCATTCGACAAGACTCATATCAAAAACCATAAGTCATATCGAACTCAAAGAGACCATTGGCAAGACATCCCAATCTCGCCAAGACCTCATATCGAAGTCTTCGAGTTATGTCATCGAGTGATTTCCATTTAGTGTGACAATCGCATTTCGGTGAGACTAAAATCGAAGTCAGAAGTCATAGCGATGAGTTATACTATCGGCAAGACATACCGATCTCACCAAGACTTCCCATCAACCACTGCATGCTACACCGAAGCCTTACTACTATCGGCAAGACCCCACAGTTTCGGTGAGACTTCATACCGAAAGACAAAGCTTCCACCGAATGTCACATATTGTCGGCAAGACTCATGTCTTTCGCATGACCTTTCTCCGAGCGCCCCACGTCTTACCGAAAACATTCGGCGTGACTTACCCAAGTCGCCAAGACTTCTCAACGAAGTCTTTTGTTACTGCGAAGACACCACAAGAACACTCCTATCGGCATGACCTAGCATCATCGTTGAGACATCTCCCTGCAACCTTTAAGTTATCCCGATAGCTGTACATCCCAGTCGGCGAGACCTTTATCGATCGATGGGACTCATACCAAAACAAAAGGTTACGCCGATGACCATATGCAAAACGGTGTTGGCGAGACATTTCGTATCAGCCAGACCAATACCAACAACCCAAGTCTCCTCAATGCTCGATAAGATCACACTGTCGCCCAAAGGTTTCCACTCGCCAAAAGGTCACGCCGAACACAGAAAGTCACAGCGATAGACTTGTCGGCAAGACTTCAACCCTATCACAGTGATAGGAACATTTTAAGAGCTTCAGAATAGTTAGTCACCCAGACATGAACAATGTCACAGCGACTTTTCCCTTCAAGAGTTCCATGTCAGTAAGGATTGAGGCACATATTCCAACAAGTTCCCACTTGACGAAAATCTTACTGACACCTCCAGAGCATAACAAACTACTAAAAAATCATGGGCCAAGAGGCCCATCAAACTGGCACACCACCTGAACTTGTTTGTGCTCATAGGCTTCATCAATGCATCTGCAACATTCTCCAGAGTATCCACTTTCTCCAAAGAGACCTTCCCATCCTCCACCATATCTCGTACAAAGTGATACTGTACATCTATATGTTTCATCCTGGCATGGAAAGTAGGATTCTTTGCCAAACATATAGCACTCTAGCTGTCACAGTAGATAGTAATTTTTTTTGCATCAAAGCTAATGTTAGAAAAAAAATGTTTTAACCAGATTGCTTCTTTACAGACATGTGTGGCTATCATGTATTCTTCCTCTGTAGTGGAAAAAGCGACAACAGTTTTCCGCTTGCTCATCCAACTTACTGCACCACCATTCATCATGAAAATATATCCACTAGTGGATCTTCTGCTGTCAATGTCCCCTGCCCAATCAGAGTCCCCATAACCTCGAATACTGAGAGTTCTCTGTGATTCAACCAAGTTACCATGGTAACACAAAGCATAGTCTGAAGTGCCCTTCAGATATCTAAACACTCTCTTCACAGCATCCCAATGTGTCCTTCCAGGATTAGCCATAAACGACTAAGAACTCCCCTTTGGGCAATGTTTGGCCTTGTGACCATTGCATACATAAGGCCTAACGCACATGCATAAGGCACACTGGTCATGTCCTCCATCTCAAAAGGAGATTTTGGACAATAGCTTCGTTCCCTGTGTAACTGGAACAACTAGCTGCTTGCACTTAGTCATACAAAATCTCTCTAGAACAGTCATGATATACTTACTCTGATTGAGCCAAAGTTTTCTATTCTTCCTATCCCTAGTTATTTCCATTCCCATAATATACCGTAGCACCAAGATCTTTCATTTCAAACTTTGCAGACAACTGAGACTTAAGATCAGAAATCATTAGCTTACTATTGCCTATAAACAACATATCATCAACATATAGAGCAATAATAAGAATTTGATCACTTTCAACTTTGTAATATACACAATGATCACATTTTGATCTTACAAATCCCAATGACAAGACAAACGTGTCAAAATTTTGATACCACATTCTAGGAGACTGTTTTAACCCATACAGAGATTTCTTCAACTTGCAAACCAGTCTTTCCTTACCTTTTACCACAAAGTGCTCCGGCTGGGACATATAAATTTCTTCTTCAAGATCACCATGAAGAAACGTTGTCTTCACATCCATCTACTCAATCTCTAAGTCATACGCTGATGCAAGTGACAAAAGAAATCTAATAGATGTCAGCTTAGCTACAAGAGAAAAGATTTCTCCATAGTCAATTCCCTCTACCTGGGAATAACCTTTTGCAACCAGCCTCACTTTATATTTTTCTACACTGCCATCCAGACCAATTTTCTTTTTGAATATCCATTTGCAGCCTACATATTTTTTGTCTTTAGGCAATGGAACCAAACTCCAGGTATCATTCTTTTCTAATGATGTCATTTCTTCATTCATGGCTTGCAACCAAGAGTTTGAATCAGACATTTTAAATGCCTCTTTCACAGTCCTAGATTCATCAGTGCTAGAAATTAAAGCATAGGCACAAGTAGACTCTATCAAAGAAAACCCATACCTTTTAGGTTGTTTTCTTTCACGAGTTGACCTCCTCATAGGCTGAGGCTGAGGTGGTTCTTCTTCTTCTTCAGAACTTTTAGAACTACTCGAGCTCTCCTCAGTATCAGGTACATTTTGATTTTTCTATTCCTCTTTATCTGGTGTCTAAGGAATTGCTGCTACATCCTTTTCATTTTCTGATTTCTTCTCTGACTGCAGATCCAATGTAGAAGGTTTCAGCTCATGAAAGATAACGCTTCTGCTGTACAAAACCTTCTCAGTCTCAGGGTTCCAAAGCTTGTATCCTTTTATGCTAGCACTATAGCCAACAAAAATACACTTTACAACTTTGTTTTCCAACTTGGATCTTTTTTCAAATGGCGCATATGCATATGCCTCACATCCAAAGACACAAATATGTCTCAGAAAGGGATTCCTTCCAGACCATGCTTCCAAAGGTGTCTTCTCAACAAGAGCAGAGTTAGGAGAATGATTTAACAAGTAACATGTTGTAGAGACTGCTTCAACCCAGAACTTCTCCTCCAAGCCAGCACTGCTCAGCATACTTCGTGCTCTTTCCATTACTCTCCTATTGAACCTTTCAGCAACTCCATTTTATTGTGGAGTGTAAGGTGTAGTCTTATGTCTTTTAATTCCATGATCTGTACAGTACCTTTCAAATTCATCTAAACAAAACCCACTACCATTGTCAGTCCTTAAACATTTTATTTTCTTACCAGTCTGATTTTCAACAAGGTTTTTAAATTCCTTAAACCGACTGAACATTTCTGATTTACTTTTCAAAAAATATACAAATGTCCTTCTAGAATAATCATCAATAAATGACACATAGTATCTTGATTTAGACAGAGAAGGAACATTCACTGGACCAAACACATCAGAATGAATATAATCAAGCAAACCAGAAGATTTGTGAGGACTGGAATAAAATGAAACACGGTGTTGCTTTCCATATATGCAATGTTCACAAAATTCGAACTCAAGGTTATAATCTTCAAGCCCTTCTACCAGGTTTTTATTTTTCAAGGTTTTTAAACCTTTTTCACCAATATGGCCAAGCCTATGATGCCAAAGCATAGTTTTTTTTCTGTTGGAAGTTTAAACTCCATAGCGTTTACTCCATCAAGAACGTTTTCCTTCTTTTCTCCATGAGAAGCCTTAAGTGACTTTACAGAGACACTGTTGCATTGGACAGCCAGTGCATCCATCTTGTATAGAGTACCAATTCAAGCACCCCTAGCCAGCACCATAGAGCCTCTAGTCATCTTGCAACCATTTCCAGAGAACGTGACCTGCACTCCAATATCATTTAGCTTACTTACAGAAAGTAGGTTTTGAGCCAGACCTGGTATATGCATCACATCATTGATTCCCTTCACTCTTCCATCAGGGAATTGAATTATGACTCTTCCACAACCAACAATTTCCAAAGATGAATCACTTGCCAAGTACACCTTTCCACCATTGTATTCTTCATACTTCGTGAACCATTCTCTATGAGATGTCATGTGGAAAGATGCTCCAGAATCAATTAGCCAGACATCATATGATGCCCGTGTAGCCAAAGCTACAATGAAGGTGTCTGCATCACTATGAGAAGAATCATTGCCAGAAGAATTCTTCTTCTTCTTTTTCTCCTCCTTGCAATCCTTTCGGACATGACCAGGTTGCCCACAATTCCAACACTTCACCTTGGACTTCTTTCCAAGAGACTTTGATCTCCCTTCTGATTTCGATCTGGACTTCTTGTCCTTCTTCTTGCCTTTCTCCTTTGGTCTACCTCTAACAGCCAGAGCCTCCTTTGCCATCTCAGAAGATTTTCTTCTCATTTCTTTTGATAATAGAGAAGCAACAACATCTTCCATTTTGAATGTGGATGTTGTACTCCCTATGGCCATCACCAAATGATCCCAAGAATCTGGCAAAGAACACAGCAACAACATGCAACGATCTTCATCTTCAATCTTTACACCAACAGATGTCAACTGAGCAATCAGCATGTTGAAAGCATTTAAGTGATCAGCAATAGACCCTCCTTCCTGCATTCTTAATGAGTACAGCTTCTTCCTCAAGAATAGCTTGTTCACCAAGGACTTGCCCTAATAAATGGATGCTAATCTTTTCCACAAGGAAGATGCAGTCTTTTCTTCATGCACGTTCAGAAGAACAGAGTCTACCAAACAGAGCCTTATCAGCCCTTTAGACTTTCTATCTGCTAGGTCCCAATCCTCTTGCTTCATGCCTTGAGGCATTGTTCCAGAGACAGCAGTCCAAAGATCACGATCAACTAACATATCTTCCATTTTGAGTTTCCACAACTTAAAATTGCTACCATTGAATTTCTCTATTTCCATCCTTCTGAATGTGCTCGCCATCTCAATCTGTAATTAAATTATCAGACCTCTACAAAACTCCCACTGAAAAGGATTGACACAAAAAACCCAACCCACTCACAAGGACAACACAATTGGCCAAGCTCTGATACCACTTGTAAGGAAAGAAAAGGTGCGAAAACACTTTCCTAATGTCAAATCCACAAGGAAGAATGCAATGCAGGGCTTTTAATTTTTCAAATTACAATCTAATTAAGACACACATGAAAGATTTACAGAAATAGAGTAAATACACAAAGACAATGAACAACAGATTTACGTGGGAAACCCTTATGGGAAAAAAACCCACCACACCAAGCTGAATCTCTTTGTATTACAGTAACAAAATATTACATACAATTCAGAGATACAGCTCTCTGGTTATAAGTTTTCAGTAGCTACATTCACTGTTCATCCAGTTACAGAAAAATGCTTTCTCAACAATTCGATTCACTCCTCATTCATCATATTTGCACCAGAATCGATCTACTTTAAAACTTATCACATTCTAATTTTATCTTTTGTGCATCCTTATCCGCCAGATCTTCATCGAAGAAATTTTCCATGCCATTTCAAATTTTTCCCTGCAAGTTGTTTAGTTCCAGCGTTGCAACAGTTACAAAAAACCAACCGTCATCTGTTTGAAAATTGCTTCCTCTTATTGGTCCAGCAGGATTCCACACAGGATGATCACGCGGTCAACGGCGTTCACACTTTGTTGGCATATCCGTGAGACACTAACAATGTCTCCCCGATGCCACAAAGTATTCGCTATCGAAATCAACTTCAGACCCCAACAGTCGGCAAGAGGATTCTCATTCGACAAGACTCATATCGAAAACCATAAGTCATATCGAACTTAGAGAGACCATCGAAAAGACATACCAAGCTCACCAAGACCTCATATCGAAGTCTTCGAGTTATGTCGTCAAGTGATTTCCATTCAGCGTGACAATCACATTTCGGTGAGACTCATATTGAAGTCAGAAGTCACAGCGATGAGTTATACTATCGGCAAGACATACCGATCTCGCCAAGACTTCCCATCGACCACTGCATGCTACACCGAAGCCTTACTACTATCGGCAAGACCCCACGGTTTCAGTGAGACTTCATACTGAAAGAAAAAGCTTCCACCGAATGTCACATACTGTCAGCAAGACTCATGTCTTTTTCCATGACCTTTCTCCGAGCACCCCACGTCTTACTGAAGACAATCGGCGTGACTTACCCAAGTCGCTGAGACTTCTCAACGAAGTCTTTTGAAACTGCGAAGACACCACGAGAACACTCCTGTCGGCCTGACCTAGCATCATCATTGAGACATCTTCCCGCAACCTTTAAGTTATCCTAATAGTTGTACATCCCAGTCAGCGAGACCTTTATCGATCGTTGTGACTCATACCGAAACAAAAGGTTACGCCAATGACCATATGCAAAACAATGTCGGTGAGACATTTCGTATCGGCCAGACCAATACCGACAACCCAAGTCTCCCCGATGCTCAATAAGATCACACTGTCGCCCGAAGGTTTCTACTCGCCAAAAGGTCACGCTGAACACAGAAAGTCACAACGATAGACTTGTCGACAAGACTTCAACCCTGTCATAGCAATAGGAACATTTTAAGAGCTTCAAAATAGTTAGTCGCCCAAAAATGAATAATGTCCCATCAACTTTACCCTTCAGGAGTTCCATGTCAGTAAGGATTGAGGCACATATTCCAACATCTTTCTGTTATGAATGAGAAAGCGTTGAATTGTACTAGAAAACTGCTTGACTTGGGTAATATGGAGGAAAGGATTGAAGAGATTAGTGGATCTTACCTGGTAGAGAAAGCGGAAGCTTCTACTCTTGTGTTGGAGAAGGACATCAGGCGGGTTCGTGCCTTAGGACGAGGAGCAAGATGAAAAAGAGGGTTGTTGTTGTTGTTGAGGAGTTGAAGGATGTTATCAGTATCCATGAGGAGGTCATCAAGGAGAACATGGCCTCGGCTAATGTTTTAGATAATTTTTTGTAGCTAGTGCTTCCTCTTTTGGTTTAGCAGGTTTGCTAATGTTTTTTGCTTTTGGGTTTGCTAAGGGGTTGTTAATGTTCCATCTTATGTCAGCTTTTTGGTTTTTTGGGCTGCTGGGCTTAGTGGTTTAATTTCTCTTGTAGCTTGGCACCATTGTAAAGGGTTTCGAGGCCCCTTCAAAACCTATTTTTCCTTATCAAAAACTGATTCAATTTGATTTTCTACTGTACAATTGTTTTTTATGTGCTTTTTAGTTTTTGCATGTGGATTACCCTCAGAAAGAAACTACTTATCTTTTCTTAAATGAAGCCTTTACATTTCCTATCTATGAAAGGAATTTACTGCTTGACAACAGGTTCATGAACTTCATACAAATTAAGATTGGTGTAAAAGGCCATCACCGCAAATGTTGTTTGGTCTAGAATTATAATGGAAAATAAAAAATCTTGTTAGGAGAATAAAATAGGTTTTCAATTATCCAAGTACAACATAATATTACTGAAGCATTTCAAAGTTTAGGAATTTGAGATTCATGGATCTCCTTGGAGGTCACCCACCTAATATAATAATAGTAAATTAGTATGAACCTTTAGTCATAAATTAAAGTGCAATATAATATCTCTATGTCTCTCACACATGAATGTTTCATATAACCACATACCTTGTAAATGCTGACAATCGACTTATGGAATTCCTTAAGTCAACTGTAAGATAGGAATCCCCCCTAGTTGCCAATGGCATGATATGCTATCAAACACATTTATGAAAATTAATAACATTCAATTTTCACAGTCCATGATAGTTATGTAAAAATTTGCACACAGTTTATCCAGAAATCTTAATCACATAACATTTATGAAAAGGTCATTAGTAATTTTTTCTCACACAAAAAAATATCAAAATAAATTTAGTGCTTAATCAATGTTGTCTCATCTATTTCCACCCACTTTCCTCTCAGCAATTTAGTATTTTTACATCATCCACGTCCTCTCTCCATGGCCTCCTCTGTGAATAAAAATTTTTCCACGAAAGCTTTCACCGCACTACCGCCAAGAAGGAAGAAGCAACTTGCGGGACCATGGTAAAAACTGCTCTACTGCACTAAGCTGATGAAGGAGTTGCGGAATGGAAGTGGTCACAGCACTACCACACGCCAATGGTAGAAGACTTGCGGGAGTCACTGCAACACCGCCAGGAACAAAAGGAAGACTCGCGTGCCGCCACAGAAGCTTTCACCGCACTACCGCCGAGAAGGATGAAGCACCTTGCGGGACCGCGGTAAAATGTACAATGATAGGCGCTCAATTAGGCACACTTGGTGCCACCTTAGGCACCCCAAACTGATTACATTAACGGCCAAAATTTGGTGCTCAAGCTAGCATTAAGGAAGAAATCAGACGACAAAAAGGGCGCTACGGGAAGGAAGAAATCAAAATCAAAAAATTAAAAATTTCCTGCGTGAAGGAAGAAATCAGATGACATAAAAGGGAAAAACGTTGCATAAAGGAAGAGAACAGGGCGCTACCAGCAACTAAAGAGAGCACGAAGCTAGGATGCATGAAAAAGGTCTGGTGAGGAGAGTACGCAGATATTTGAATTTGCTCATAAGATTATATCAAATTTATTAAACGATATTTAAATTTATTTTTTCTTCGATCGGTGATAATATTTTTATTTTATTTAAGATAAATCAAAATATACAAAGCTCCAAATAAAAATTTCTTCCAGCACCATCACATCATGTCTGTTAAAACAAAATAAAAACCTATGGATCAAAAAGCCCTACCACAACTGCCTGAAAACTATCCAACTAACTACTACCCAAACACCAGCTATTTACAGTATCGAAACCAAAAATAGGGCTTAACCCCTTAAGCTTATGCATCAAAGTCTAGCTTAAACACAGTAAACAAGTTTACACGGAAGTTCTAGAAGTGCTACCCAGATGCAATGGGCGCATTTCTATGAGTGGCTTCACCTTCTTTCTCGGACGCAAACCCTTCTTCTCACATAGCTCCTCTCTGGTGATGGCTTTGAGTCCCAC
Organism: Sequoia sempervirens; assembly: GCA_007258455.2. Taxonomy (NCBI): domain Eukaryota; kingdom Viridiplantae; phylum Streptophyta; class Pinopsida; order Cupressales; family Cupressaceae; genus Sequoia; species Sequoia sempervirens. Next base: position 66,632,545 of record VDFB02047230.1, on the reverse strand, counting down.
TATTATCTCCCTAGTCTCTATTAATTTGATGCACAGTTCCAAAGCTTGCCACCCCCGTTCCGCACCCTCTTTGCACACGGCTTTGGTTCTTCCTTCTGGCCACCTAATGAAAGGGCGATTTATCTTCACTACTTCTGGGTCCACACCTTCCATGCCTTCGCTCACAAATCCTTTTGCTGGTATATCCCTTTCCAGGATACTCTCCATGTTCACTAATAAATCCCTATGCACCAACACTTTCATCACTTTCCTTACAACCTCCACCGACTCTCCTAAGTCTAGTCCCCACGCCATGATCAAAGAGTATATATCCATATTAGTCTGATATATGTGCTTCAAATCTTCAAAGCCATTAACCAGAATGATTTGCACAAATTGTGCCACCTTCACATCCTTGTACAAGAAAAAGCCACATAGTCTCTTCATCGTCATTTCGCCATCAAAAGGATCCAATTTCCTCCTTGCTTTCAGAGTGAAGTTGGCCTCCATTTCTTCTCTGGTACGTTAGCCACCAGACTACTTCACACTGCCATCCTAACACTCTCCTTACTCTCGCAAACCAAGAAGCATCGAAGGAAATGCAAGAAAAAACTTCATTACATAGCAAACTACCAACCATCAACATTAATGTCGAACGTACGTCCAACACTGGCAAAAAGAGCTAGTTCTTCAATAATTTCAAAAAACATTCCTTCAATAATTTGTAAGTATATTTAATATGTTAAATGATTTTTTTTTATTTCCTTGGAAAAAGTAAATGATTGCATATTAATTATTTTAAAAGTAAATGATTGCATTTTTGGCTTCAACTTCTAATTCATCCCATGTTTTACCTTCCTCCTCTTTAGAATCTTCTTCTTCTTCGTCCTCCTCTGACTCCACAAGAGATTCATTTTTTGAACCTTCCTCATCTGATTTTGATTCCTCTTCTATGTCAGAGGGTTCGTATCCTTGATTTGACTCTTCTGAATTATCAAAATCAGAATCACTAGCTTCCATATTCAAAAATTCCCAACCACCATCTTCAATAAATTTATCTGAATCATCAGTAATAGTTTTCAAAATTGGCCACTAGTTCAAGTTCATTTTGCTTTCATAATACTTTATATCCATGAAAACAAAGCTCTCTAAATGGTATATCAAACTCTAGTTCAAAATCTTTTAGATGAGGCTACTCCTATAGCTCTCTTACTCACTTAAAAAATCCTTGAAACTCTGACTTCTTAACATTCAAAAGATAAATGGAATGTCCTCAACACCCAGTAGAGCTATCCAAAAAAGCTAACCCAGTTTTTTAGTTTAATAATTTAATTATAAAGTTTAAACCTTAAATGTTAAGTTTTTTGTGTTATTGGCTTATTGCAAGCTACAACATTGTTTAATATTTATATCTATAAATTGTCTCTATCACATTAATAGTGTGTCAAAATAGAAAGGAACTTGTTGGAAGTAGTATGCTCTAAATTGTCAATACTTAGTGAATCTAGATCCATAGTAATGTCCAAACAAAACTTGTCCCAGCAGTCGTAGGGAAATGGGAAAAGTTAATGGGTAATAATCAATGGGCTATGCAGGACCCTATCATACTGTCAGTTGATTACCTAAGCCTTCCCCCAGGAGGCTTAGGTAATCAACTAATAGTATGGAGGCCTCCTGCGTAGCCCATTGATTATTACCCATTAACTTTTCCCATTTCCCTATGGCTGTTGGGGAAAGTTTTGTTTGGACATTACTAAATATGGATCTAGATTCACTAAGTATTGGCAATTTAGAGCATACTACTTCCAACAAGTTCCTTTCTATTGTGAATGTGATAGAGACAATTTATAGTTATAGATATACTTAGTATTGGCAATTTGGAGCTTAACACTTCCACATTTCTTTAATCAATTTGGAGCATAAGACTAAGACTACTCAAATGACATTGTAGCCAGGTAAAAATTTATTAAGGGCATAATTGTAGTATACTTGTGTATGTGTATTTCCTTCAGCTAAAATTTGCGTTTATACTTAAGTGATCGATGTATACTTGTGTATGTGATCAAATTTTCTTCTATTTAATGATATTATTGTGTATTTAAGGTCTGATTAATAAAGGGTGCATGAAACAAGTTTTAAATCCTTAAAAATCTTTAAATTTCTAGGGTTTTTTTCATTTTGTCAAGTCTATGTTGAGTCTGGGCGCCGAGTCCTTGAGTCCCCGAGTTGAGTCACCCTATCCAAGTCTGAGGCGAGTATGAGTATCATTACTATGGTTGTGATACAAAAAAAATGTGCTTTACACATTGGCTTAATATATCCTCATAAAAATGACCAGAAATAAATTTCAAATGTGTAAGTAAACTCTAACAGTCAAGAAAAACAATCATAAAAATCGGAAGTAAACTTTGGCAGACATGTAGGTGAACTTAATTCATCTCACTATATGCCTCTTGGTAGACATCAGGATCTCCCCTCCTAAAGTTTGGACCACATCCATTACCTCCACATAAAACTGGACATCCTTGGTCTTCTTGGTTCCCATGCCATGATATGGTTATGCAAATGAAAATGAAGCAAAGTAAGCATCTCCTTCTCTGCTGGCTGGAAGAATGCATGCTTAATGTTTTGATACATGATATCAGCTCTCTCTTCTGCTCTCATGGTTGAATATTGAAATCCATTATGGTGGGCCTCCAAAGTTCCAGTCATCTTTCATCCTCTTCCACCAAATGTTGGCCTGATCCACACGTCTGCCAGCCTAATTGGATTTGTTTCTAAAAGCTGGAGTTTCTTCTCTGATAGTCAAGAAAAATAGTCATAAAAATTGGAAGTAAACTTTGGCAGACATGTAGGTGAACTTAATTCATCTGACTTTATGCCTCTTGGCAGACATCAAGATCTCCCCTCCTAAAATTTGGACCACATCCATTACCTCCACATAAAACTGGACATCCTTGGTCTTCTTGGTTCCTACGCCATGATATGGTTATGCAAATGAAAATGAAGCAAAGTAATCATCTCCTTCTCCGATGCCTAGAAGAATGCATGCTTAATGTTTTGATACATGATATCATCTCTCTCTTCTACTCTCATGGTTGAATACCGAAATCCATTATGGTGGGCCTCCAGAGTTACAGTCATCTTTCATCCTCTTCCACCAAATGTTGGCTTGATCCACACATCTACCAGCCTAGTTGGATTTGTTTTTGAAAGTTGAAGTTTCTTCTCTGACAGTCAAGAAAAATAGTCATAAAAATTGGAAGTAAACTTTGGCAGACATGTAGGTGAACATAATTCATCTGACTTTATGCCTCTTGGCAAACATCAGGATCTCCCCTCCTAAAGTTTGGACCACATCCATTACCTCCACATAAAACTGGACATCCTTGGTATTCTTGGTTCCCACACCATGATATGGTTATGCAAATGAAAATGAAGCAAAGTAATCATCTCCTTCTTCGCTGGTTGGAAGAATGCATGCTTAATGTTTTGATACATGATATCAGCTATCTCTTCTGCTCTCATGGTTGAATACTGAAATCCATTATGGTGGGCCTCTAGAGTTACAGTCATCTTTCATCCTCTTCCACCAAATGCTAGCCCGATCCACACATCTTCCAACCTAATTGGATTTGTTTTTGAAAGCTAAAGTTTCTTCTCTAACAGTCAAGAAAAACAGTCATAAAAATTGGAAGTAAACTTTGGCAGACATGTAGGTGAACATAATTTATCTGACTTTATGCCTCTTGGAAGACATCAGGATCTCCCCTCCTTAAGTTTGGACCACATCCATTACCTCCACAAAAAATTGGACATCCTTGGTCTTCTTGGTTCCCACACCATGATATGGTTATGCAAATGAAAATGAAGCAAAGTAATCATCTCCTTCTCTGCTGGTTGTAAGAATGCATGCTTAATGTTTTGATACATGATATCAGCTCTCTCTTCTGCTCTCATGGTTGAATACCAAAATCCATTATGGTGGGCCTCCAGAGTTACAATCATCTTTCATCCTCTTCCACAAAATGTTGGCCTAATCCACATGTCTGCCAGTCTAATTGGATTTGTTTTTGAAAGTTGAAGTTTCTTCTCTGACAGCCAAGAAAAACAGTCATAAAAATTGGAAGTAAACTTTGGCAGACATGTAGGTGAACTTAATTCATCTGAATTTATGCCTCTTGGCAGACATCGGGATCTCCCCTCCTAAATTTTGGACCACATCCATTACCTCCACATAAAACTGGGCATCCTCAGTCTTCTTGTTTCCCACGCCATGATATGGTTATGCAAATGAAAATTAAGCAAAGTAATCACCTCCTTCTCCATTGGCTGGAAGAATGCATGCTTAAATACATGATATCAGCTCTCTCTTCTGCTTTCATGGTTGAATACTGATATCCATTATGGTGAGCCTCCAAAGTTACAATCATCTTTCATCCTCTTCCACCAAATGTTGGCCTGATCCACACGTCTGGCAGCCTAATTGGCTTTGTTTTTTAAACCTGAAGTTTGTCCTTACTCGCTAGTATTAGCTGAATTTTTTTGAAATTTTATTATGGTATGTGCACTTTGATATGATGTAATATGATTATGGTTTCATCTCATATGTTGTAATATTAGATATATAACAGAAAAATAAATTATTGCATGAAATAAATAATAACTTTTCATTTTAAATGTTTTTTTTTGCAGAACACGGGCCTTCCAGAAGATCAAGATGATCCTCAACATGATATAGATCCACAAAATATTGGTTCTTCCAGTACAGATCACATGGCAGAGGATGATGATGATGCAGATACAGAAGACGCCGAGGTCAATGACAATGATGACGACGATGATGACGACGACGACGACGACGACGATGATGATGATGATGATGATCAGGATGGTGATGATGATGAGACAGTTGGTGATAGTAACCAATGGCATTCATGATCATATAGACTACATCATGGATCATTGTTGATATATTGTTATGATGACTCTTTTCATGATTACTATCATATGTATCATTTTCACGGCCTATTGTAGTATATTATTGAGTTGTATCATATTGACATGTATCATTTTCACTATATCATTTTGACATCTATCATCTTGATTTGTATCAATTTGAGCTACATAATTTATCAATTTTATTTATATCATTTGTACATGTATCATTTTCACTTATGTCAACTGTTGGACATGTATCATTTTGACATGTTTTTAATGTACTAGAATATTTGACTTTCACTTGTTTTAGTTATATATGATGATGATCTTATCAATATTGACTTGTCAATTTATATATATTAAAAGTGGTCGATGATTTTTGGATGGATATTTATTAAGTATGATGATTTCAATTTACTGCTTAGGATGGATGTTGTCAAATTCAATTAAATTATAGATATTTGATCCACTTGTTTTAATTATAGATGATAATCATGTTACAATAATTATATTGTTATTTAATCGTATGAGTTAAATAATTAAATTACTTACTCTATAATCATATGAGTTATTTAAGAGGCATGATATATTTAACTAATTAAATTGAAATAAAACATATTAAATTAATAAATGGAAGCAAAAAAAGAAGCATTTTTAGAAGCAAAAAAGGAAGCAACAATGGAAGCCAAACTAGAAGCAAACCAGAAGCAATCTTGGAAGCAAAATTGGAAGCAAAATTAGAAGCAAAACTAGAAGCAAAACCAAAAGCAAAACCAAAAGCAAACTTGGAAGCAAAACCAGAAGCAAACTTGGAAGCAAAACCAGAAGCAAAACTAGAAGCAAAACCGGAAGCAAACGTGGAAGAAAAACCAAAAGCAAAACTGGAAGAAAAACTAGAAGCAAAATTGGAAGCAAACTTAGAGGAAAAACTGGAAGCAAAACTGGATGCAAAATTGGAAGCAAAACTGGAAGCAAAACTAGAAGCAAAACCGGAAGAAAAACTGAAAGCAAACGTGGAAGAAAACGTGGAAGTAAAACCAGAAGCAAAACTGGAAGCAAAACCAGAAGCAAAATCAGAAGCAAAATTGGAAGCAAACTTGGAAACAAACTTGGAGGCAAAACTGGAAGCAAAACTGGATGCAAAATTGGAAGCAAAACTATAAGCAAAAATGGGAGTAGACATGGAAGCAAAACTGGAAGCCAAATTGGGCACTAATTTCTGCACCATTTCTGTCGTTACTTCCAGGTGCTATTTTAGGCGCTAACGGAGGTGCCATGATTTTTCCGGCGCTTATTCTAGTGCTAAAAATGGCGGAAAAGTTAGCGCAAAAACAAACATTGAACTGGCCATGCCTGTTTGCGCCAAGTTTAACACCAGCCAAATTGTTCAACTCGTGTGCTCAAAATACACTAAAATTCGGTGCCAAATTCAACGCTAATTACCTGTTGTGCTGTTGTTATTTTAGTTCTATGTTGACCTATTTCAAATTGTTATAAGGTTTGATTCTTGGCATGAGGCGTGTGTGGATAGATCTTGAGCCAATAAGCTATATGTTTTCATTACATCTAATTAGGATGACCTAATTGATGTTATAGGTCAAGCAGATATATAAGTTAGATCTTTTTCAATATTTTGATGATGATGATGACATGTGATAAGAGTTAGTGTATGTGAATCATGCAAACATATAGAAAATGTAAAGCAGAGCAGAGTGTTAATCCAGATCAGTATGAAGAGTTTTGGATTTGTATTATGAGCTTCATTGGAAATGCATTTCATGCATGAGTTAGATGCAATTGTAATAGTTCAAATCTAGTTGTGAGCCACAATCTCTTTTCTCTCAGTGGGAAATGAGTCTACTTGGACAATGAGTCCACCTGCAATAAGCACTTTTGTAATATAATATAACTGGTTATATTATATTGTGAGCTAATCCTCACCGTGGTTTCCCATTTTGGGTTTTCCACATAAAAATCCTAGTGTTCATGTGTTATGTGATGTTAGATTTTTTCATGATTTCCTTCATTACTGCAATTGAATATGTTATGAGTTGAATGGTTAAATGTTTAATTGGTTCAAAATAATATTGATTCACCCCCCCTCTCAGTATTCCACATGTTCAACAATTGTAATCAGAGCCTGGTTCCTTGGAAGGAGCTTAACCACTTGGGGAAAATCTTGGAGGTTGAGCACATGGTTGTTAGAAGATTACCTACTCCTCCCAAAGAGATTCTTGTTGTTGGATCTACATAAGAAGATTGCATATTTGACATAAATTGAGAACTAAAATTTTCCCTTAAAGATCTAGAAAGAATTGAAGGTGAAAATAGAGATTTGAAAGAAAATGTCAAAGAAGCAAATGAATGCATTAGAAAATTGAGAGAGAAAATCAAGAAATTCATAGAAAGGCATAACGAGTTTAGTGAGAAATTGAACAAGCAAATGAAATAATCACTGGACTAAAGGTGCAAGTTGAAGAAAGAAAAATAATTGAAGAATGTTTGAATGCAATGGTGAAAAGCAAGTTTGGGGAATGTACAAAGCTTGAACAAGAAGTGGTGAATCTGGAATCAGATCTAGAAAAAGAAAGAATTCATGAAGACAAATTCAAGATGAGTTCTAAAAATCTTGATGAAATGATTGCAAATCAAAATGTCTCAAAAGATAAAGAAGGATTAGGATTTGATATAGGAGAAGACTCAAAGACAACAAACCAACCTAAAAAGAAGATTGAAGGAAAGAAGAACAATAGCAAGCAGATATGAGATCAAAGGAATGAAGCTAGAAGACCACTAGTCAGACAACCAAATAAAAAAAGGTGCTCATATTTTAATGGTTTATTTTATTCCTAAAATAAATTTGGACATAATTCTATGGAATGTAGAAGTAGAATGAATCAGAATGTTCCATCTTTTCTCGATCAATGTTTTACATGCAAGAGATTTGGTCATAGTGCTACTGAATACAAAAGTCAAATGATGAATGATTATAATAATGGTAGAATGATTCAATCCTTCAATGGCTACTGTTATACATGCAATGGATTTGGGCATAAAGATAATCAATGTGGATCTAGAATGAGTGGAAGCAATCCAGTTCAAAAGAATGTTATATGCTGCAATTAAAGTAGGCCTGGACACATTTCTAAGTTTTGAAGAAGCAAAAATATGAAGAAGGATAATTCAGTAAAGAAGAATGATCCAATAAAAAATATTGATCCGACATAAACAAAGGAGATGGACAAGATCTAGAGAAAGAAGGAAGAGACAAAGGTTAAGGATGAATATATACTAGCATCTAGTGTAGATGTTTCCTCTGAAAACTAAGTTGAGAGATTTGGTTTAGGGGAAGCTTTGAAGGAAATATTCCATCCTCCACCAAAGAAAATGGTGTTGATGCTTTAACATGAGGATATGTAGTGTAGTTCAATATGCTTGATCTATTGGAGAAAATTTTGGTAGAAAATATTGAAATGTTGAAGATTGTGGAGCATTTGAAGTTGGCTATGCAGATAGTTAGGGTTTATTACCAACTTTTCAATTTTCAATGTGAAATTAGGTCATAGTAGAAGGATTATAAGTGATTAAACTTAACCAAAATTCATTTGCAAACAATTTTTCAAGCAAAGGAGAGCAGAAAAAGAGTAGAGCAGTGCAGTTGAAGTGATTGAGTCTTCGTTCAAGCAAACCCTAGTCAAAAAATCAAAGTGAAAGGTATTTACAAACTCTATTGCCCTAATTTTTTAGAAATTTCTTTGAAATAAATTTAGAAACTGTTGAAATGGCTACACCAAGGGTTGTGGATGTGTCTGAGATACCACAACATAAATTTAAGAAGCATCCTAAAAATCCACTAAGGTCAATCTGGAAGGAGCTTTGTTGAGGGTTATGTATGGAGTCTTGCACACAGAGGACATAAGAATATATATATTCATGGACAGCTTGAAGAGTATGACTACTCCAAGCTAGGAGATGTTTGGATAAATGAACTTACTAGTGGCGACTCTGCATTGAAGCCAGAATATCGAAATATAGTTGTGAACGTGTTGGACATCTGGCAAGGGTTTCCTAACTTTTTCCTTTACTATGATTGGGTAAGGATTGATTTGAGCCACATCCATGATAATTTTGTATGGATGGATATGTCTGGAATGATCACAAAGGAGGTGATTAGGGAAGTTACAGGGTTGTGTGCCACTAGACCCATTCTAGTACTCAAATATGTTAAGAATGAGATTGTAATGGAGTGAACATGAGCAAACTATGACAAGAGGTATTTAACCATCAAAGACATAATGAATCCTATTATGAAATATGCCTCCATGATGATAGGTTACAAGTTGCATTTGTCCAACTGTATCTGCCACCATCATTAACATTGCCTATGAAATGGTGGAGAAAGGTGAAAACTATGACCTATGTGAATTACTGAGGCAACAACTCATGGAGAATCTACAAAAATCAAAGGCTACCAGGTATCCCTTTAAGTATGGAAATTTAATTGTGTGTGTGTGTGTTTTTTTTTTTTTTTTAAAGAACTCCCTGGAATGAAAAGTGTAGTGTGGTTGAAACGGAGATATGTTGCTCATCAAATCAGAGACTTCTTAAGAGGTATAGGAGATGCAAAGTCACAAGAAGATTCTCTTGTTGCATTCTTTGTAGTTTTTCAAAAGAGAATGCAAGAGAGGGAGAGAATTCCTTGAGAGATGGTTGAGAAATATAAGAAGGATATCATCTTCTAAGTTTCCAAAGATGAATGTATCATACAAGTAGCAGAGCCAAGAACAATGTGAATCCCATAAATGGGATATGAGATTATGATATCCGCAGATTATATGTTAATCAAACCTAAGGACACCATAGAAGGAAGATATGGCACCTATTAAGAAAAATCAATGGAGGTGCATATGATGCAAATGAAACTACAAATAAAGAACGTTGAAAATATGATTGCACAATTTGTAGAGGCAATGGGCCTCACACCGGAATAGGTTGAAGCAGCTAAGGCCAAGTCTAGAGCTCTAGGAAGTTCATCAAGTATGAGGAGATTTGGTAAAATAGCTACCACTCATTTGAGTGCTTAGAAGTCCTCCAAGACTGCCCCCTCACCAAGTGGAACTAAGAGGAAGGAGACTAGTTCTCTTGTAAAGAAAGCCATTTCTCCAGTGAAGAAGTCCTCTCCATTAAAACAAGAAAAGAGGCTTGAGAAAGAAAAGGATGCTCTAGAAGCACAACAATCTAGCTATGTGAGGAGAAGGGTTAAGACCAAAGCTATATGAGAACAGTATTTGGGTGTCAATGTTGAGAATGAAGAGTGAGAAGAAGGACCACAGTTCATCCAGATGAGAAAAGGAGAAGCTTCACGAGGTGAAGTTGGTACAAAGAAGTGTAATATCATTGACACAGATAGTGAGGAAGAAGTGGAAAAGGATAAGAAATCATTTGTTATTCATATGCGAGAAAAGAAAGAAGAAGAAAATAAAAAGAGGACACCAGAAGAAAAGAAGAAGCAAAAGCAAAAGAATCAGGTAAGAGCCCACAGTCCAATTAAATTTGATGCACTTTTTAATGGAATTGTATAGAATGATATATTAGTAGAAACTACAACACTATATAATGAGGTTGATGAGGTGGATAGGGCCACCATAATAGAAACTTTTGTAAAATATATCATAGTTCTTGAAGTAGACATGAAAAATATAAAGAAACAGTTACCTACAAAGCTTTGGAATGTTTTGATTGTAAGAAGATAGGAAGCAATAAAAGAAGAGGCTAAATTGAAGGCCTACACACTGGAGAAGATTAAAGCTCCTTTGTCCAAGGAAAATAAGGCCACATTGTTTAATAAAGAACTCGGAACAAAACAAAGGGTGACAACCCTTATGGGAAAAGATGAAAATGATCTCAAGAGGCTCAGGAAGGAGAGTATTGAAAAAGAAGAAGAGCTAGCACAAAAGCTAGGAATGAATCCTGAGAATAAGAAAGATATGCCTGCGGAAGAAAATGTTGAAGATGATGTGCAGATGGATGATGCTCAACATGAGAATGAGGTGAATAAATAATATGCACAAGATAATATTCCTCTAAAAGTGGAAGGAACAGTAGAAGAAAGTGTGGAGGTTGAGAAGAATGTAGCAACCGAAGAAGATGCAGCTAAGGAGGATACTCTTACTCCTCCTCTGGTAACCGACACACATGGTGAGAGCATACAAGACCAATTGGAGACTAACCCTCCTCTGGATAACACAAACAAGTCTATTGGTGGAGGAGATATAGGAAAAGAAGAGGTGCAGAGGAATGAAGATGCCTCTAGAGATGAAGGAACAAGTGGAGACACTAGTTAATGCTAGTAATAATGAGAAGGAGAAGGAGCTAAATGAAAATATCGTAGAGGAAGAGGTAAAGGAAACTAGTGAATCCTCTGGAACCTCTAGAAATTCTCTACAAAATATTTTGAATATGCAATTGAAATTCCAACCTGTTGTGTCTGCCCAACTATTACAACTACCCATGCAAGAAGGAATTGTGGACCTTGCTAATATTTCACCGTTCCACAAGCTACAACTAGGAGATTTCTTCCATGCATTTGCACAGAAGGAAATCATTGAAACGCATCAAAAGAGAAAAGCGTTGATTGAAGAGACTATGAAGACCTTGTAGGAGGCCATACCCGGAACAACAATTGATAATTATCTATTTGGTATGGAAAATCTTAAATTTTTTATCGATTCATTTAAAGAGTATGCCTCCAAATTGAAAGAGAAAATTGAGAAAGAAATGAACAATAAAATGGATGAGAAGAGACTGTTGGATATTATAGAGAAGTGTGCACAAGCACACAATTTTTTTTTAGGAAAGTCTCAAGGATGCACAGGCTTGTGTGGTTGAGGCTAAAGCCTTATTTTAGTTTTGTATGAAGTGGCCCAGAGCCACAAAGAGCATCAAAGATGAAATGGACTCAATTGAGTCACAAACAGATAGAGCTTCCATTGCATATGACCTGACACAAGACCTTGATGGAAGAATATTATCAACCATCAAAGGTTTGCATGAGAAATAATTCCAATTGCAAGGTCAAAAAGAGAAAATCATTATATAGTTTGGAAACATTAGGAACTTGGTGAACTCAAAGTTCACATCCATTTTCAGTGCCCTTGTAAGTGTTGATAAAGCTATCAAGATTAATCTAGTACCCAACACTTTGGAAGAAGGTGAAGAATGCCTTATGGAGCATGAGACACAATGTAGAATTCTTTGCATAGCAAAGAAGATCTAGGAAGAAGGAAAACAAGAATGGAAATTTCATGTTGTGAAGATTCAAGAGTCAACCTCCTCCAGTTGATAGTATTTTTATTTCTTTATGCATTTTTTGTTTATTGTTTCAAACTCCAGTGTATATATACAGATAGTGTAAAGTGATTTCTGGTAAAAAACTTTGATCTGGTTAATGATGCATAACATTCTTAGGGTGAGTTAGTTTAGTTTTTTGGCTTGTGTATATGAACATCCTTGTTAGGGGGAGATCTAGTATGAATGAAGACTGTTGTATACGCCCTTTTCCATTGATGTCAAAGGGGGAGAATGTTTTTGGAGATAATTTTGGTGTGTTTCCAACAATGAAAAAGGAGGATATTGTTGGAAGAATAAGGATATTTCATTTATAAACTTGTTGGAAACATGAGCATGGGATGAGCACAAGGTATACATTTATGCTTTGTAGTGTTTTCATTGATGTCAACATTGTATCTCAGTACAAAGGCTATGGTGCAGATCAATTTGGGTGTCTTGAGTATGTTTGAATATGATTATGTAAGACAATTTTACAAGAAGGTTTGATCCGGTGAAGGCAATAGTTGTGGAATTTGACTAAGTGTCAATTCAAGTGATTCTATGTACATGGGATCTAGTATTTAGGTCCACATTGGTTCACTGATGAATTTTTTTCTTTGTGCTTCTAATATAATTTTGTTGGTTGATAGAGGAACCTAATTCTAGAGTTTCATCCTATTTTTTTTTTTGGTTTTGGAGTTATGAGTAACTAAAGTTTGAATTGGTAGTTTCAAATGTTCTCCAGTTTAGTACATATACTTTGGTGAGTCTGCACTTCTCCACGGATTGGTTTTTGGCTGTCATTTTGTGGAGATATTGAAAGATGTTAGATGAGTGTATATTCCAGTTGGCATAGATTTTGGAGGTCTGTGTGTTCAAATGTGGGTGTACAGTTGGCAAATTTTTCTATTAGATCATCATTGGTGCCAACCTAATTAGTTGAATGTATTGCAGAGGTTGAATATGTATTGATCCATTATGTGAGTGTTATTTTAGGTCCATTCCAACCTATTTCAAATTTTTATAAGGTTTGATTATTTATGTGAAGCGTGTGTGGATAGATCTTGAGCCAGGAAGCTATATTTTATTTATTACATCTAATTAAGTAGACATAATTGATGTTATAGGTGTAGTGGATATATAAGTTAAATATTTTTTGGGTATTTTGATGATGATGACATGTGATAAGAGTTAGTGGATGTGAATTGTGTGAACATAGAGTGAATGCATAGCAGAGCAGAGTGTTAATCCAGATCAGTATGAAGAGTTTTGAGTTTGTATTCTGAGCTTCATTGGAACTGTATTTCATGCATGAGTTAGATACAATTGTAACAGTTCAAATTTGGTTGTGAGCCACAATCTCTTCTATCTCTTTTATTTCTCAGTGGGTAGTGAGTCCACTTAGATAGTGAGTCCACCTATAGTGAGCACTTCTATAATATACTATAATCAGTTATAATATATTGTGAGCTAATCCTCACTGTGGTTTTTTCCATTTTGGGTTTTCCACATAAAAATCTTGGTGTTCATGTGTTATGTGATGTTTTTGGATGTTTTCATGCTTTCCTTCATTACTACAATTGAATATGTTATGAGTTGAATGATTAAATGTTTAATTGGTTCAAAAGAATACAAATTCACCCCCCTCTCAATATTTTGGGTGTTTAACAAGATGAGGGTGGTCGCCATCCCATGCCTCACATCTCACCCAGGGTCTCCATATAAACTAGGTCATATCATCAAACACTTCCCTCGAATACTACAATCTGCCAGGCTGTCAGTAGTGAAGGTAATCATAATATATGTAAGAGTAAGGATCATGTAGATCTCTATCATCAATTCCTAAATGTCGTGTCACTACAATCCGCTCTCATGCCCAGACATAGAGCAAAGTAACACCTACAGAGATACGAGTACCTCCCTTGTAGCACACATGGTGCATATCATGATATAAATGTGCTAATATGCATGGCCCCAAAGCATACCTCATCCCCTTTGTCATCATGCTCTTTATAACTATCCCCATCTGATGGAAAAGTTTCAAGAGTGCCTATCGGGCACCAAGGGCCCTATGATCAACCACTAGTACACAAACAACAACATATGACTAAATAAACTACTAAAAATTGCATATAAATGGCTAACTTTAGTCACGTGACTATTAGTGGTTTATTTGTAGTCATTTAGAACACCACTAAATTTATGACTAAACAATTTTAGTCATTTATTTAGTCATTGATTTTAGTCATTAATTTGGTCATTGATTTGGTCATTTATTTAGTCATTATATTTAGTCATTAATTTTAGGCATGTGACTATTTTAGTGGTTTATTTGTAGTCATTTATAACACCACCAAATTTGTGACTAAACTATTTGTCATTTATTTAGTCATTAATTTGGTCATTGATTTAGTGTTTAATTTAGTCATTTATTTAGTCATGGTAGTGATTTGTTTAGTCATATATTTAGTCATTAATTTAGTCATTACTTTAGTCATATATTTAGTCATTACTTTAGTCATTAATTTAGTCATTGATTTAGTTATATATTTAGTCATCAATTTAGTCATTTAGTCATATATTTAGTCATTACTTTAATCATGTATTTAGTCATTTTTATTTACTGGTTTCCATTAATAAAAAAGATTACTTATCAACTAAATAAAATATTTGCACAATAAAACAACAATGAGAAGGTAAAAATAACTTATTTTATTAATCAAAAAGATATTACATTCAGTTGTGTAATCTTGAAAATGGAGTTACAATTTGTTGTCCCAACATAAAAGAACTTGAAAAGATTACAATACATTGTTGAGAGAGAAAATAACTAGTTGAAATATACTCCAAAACCTTGTCTTTATGCTATTCAATAGCTTACAAAAGAATAGGAACATGATTGTTCTTTTATATCATAACCTTCAATCCCTTACCCTTGTAATGCATAAGTACATGATACATCTTTGCAAAGGAACTTTCATTCTATGATTGTGATAAAGCTCCAATCATCTATAGGCTGCCCTCATTCAAACTAACCATGCACAAAGATATTCAAACTCCCTTGCCTACTGTAGCTCTTTATTGAAACTCTGCCACCACCTCCACCAGCCCATCCCTTACCTCTAGAAGTACATATCATACCCATTCCTTTCCTACACAAGGTAAAAAAGAGTCCTTCAATGCTACAATCAATAAAACCAATCTAAATGTAAGCAAAGAAAGTGCATCCATGGTTAGTGTAAACAATAACCTTAAATTTGAAATAATTCAATGGGTCTATACTAAAGTACCAAAGCATTAAGGAGATTTTAGATTTTCTACCATGTCCATATCCTAGAAAGATTAATGACTTATGTCAAAATAATGACTTCCATGGGTCATTATCAGTTAAAATTGCTTGCATTTGTTAAATATCTATCATGAACATAACATCTTAAAAGAATATTTCCTTGTTATTAAAACAAAAGTGATCAAGGTATCAACTCTAATAAAGAAACTACCATCAATCTAATCTAACATAAATATAAGCAGAAGTGGTGTTTATAGCCAAACAATAACATTAGTTGTTGCTATGTAAGAAAAATATAACAAAACATGCCAAGAGATTGTAGACCAATATCAATGATTGTTTTATTCATTAGGAGTAGTGCTTGTACACAAAATATAGACCAAGAAACATCTATCAAGATTGGACTACTTTCCTAGATTAGGAAAAACGTGTATAAAATGTCTGACATTTGTCAAATATAACACAACCACCAACAATTACCTAAAGCCAAATCATAGCAACTACCCACAAGTCAACAAGGAATTAGCATAAAGTTAGTTTACAAACAAAATACAAAAACTCAACAAATTAATTTATACAAACTACATCCTCCCCTGCCCCCCATTCAAACCTACTTTGCAATGCTAGCATCTTCAGCATATGCATCTTGAATGTTTTCAGCAAGCCTATGAAGAAAGATATTTGAAGCTCCTCCTGCAGCCACAATAAATGGACCAATAGCTAGAGTTACAAGGGAAACTTGCCAACTATTTATGAATCCCACAGCAAGACCTCCAAAAAAATGTTGCCATGTTATGGACATAATTTCCCACCTGGTTCATCAACTGAGTTATGTGCATCCCCAAGGAAATTTTGTGAATTGTTGAGTACACAAAGCAATCGGGACAAGCTTAGTTTGATATATCACTGGGCAATGGGGATAGGATCAATATACTAAACAATGGGATAAGCTTAGTCTGATACATAATTGCAATGGGGAAAAACTCTACATGAAGGTTGTGATTGCAACAGTTAGGAATTGTTGAGAAGATACTTGGAGATGAGTCTGGGTTTTATTTAAGTATTTTAAGCACTTTGGCATTTTATAAAATTTTAACCAATGTCTTTCATCTTTAAGATTTTAAAGAATCCATAACCTATAACTCTTTTCAAAACCATTTTCATGGTAAATGAATTAAGTTATGTTTTAATACAGGATTATACCAATTTAAGGCTTCTGAAACCATACAAAACTCCATGGCGCACCTCATTTTCATGATTTTTTGAGTGGCAAAAAATTGGTGGGACGTTATGTTATTTTCCGCCGATATGTTCTAGTGCTGCCGATATGCTTTCATTGATCTATCGGTGGAGCTATGAGGGGAGTTCCCCTGATGTAGTAATGTTAGGCCGATAGTGTCACTATCAGCCTAACATTACTACATCAGGGGAACTCCCCTCATAGCTCCACCGATAGATCGATGAAAGCAGCTAACTTGTTCATATATCAGTCTATCGGTGGAGCTATAAGGGGAGTTCCCCCAATGTAGTAATGTTACGCCGATAGTGTCACTATCGGCATAACATTACTACATCAGGGGAACTCCCCTCATAGCTCCACCGATAGACCGATGAAAGCATAATGGTAGGGGAATTTTTGTCAGATGTTATAGTTGGATATGCTCTGGTAGACATGTATGCAAGATGTGGAATCGTAGACAAAACACTTGAATTGTTTGAAAGAATTCCTCAAAGAGATGTCATCTCATGGAATGAAATGATTGATTGCAGAATGTGCACAAAATGGATTTTACAAGGAACCTCTCAAAATATTTGAATTAATGAAGCACTCTGGAACACATCCTAACATTCTACTTTCAATGGAATCAGGGAGGTTATTTAAATTTTACACCCTTCTATGTTCAAGTGTTGCAGTTGTGACAAGTTGCCATTGAATCAGGGAGGCTATTTAAATCTATAGACCCTACCATGTTCAAGTGTTGTAGTTGTGACAGGTTGCCAATGGAATCGGGAAGGTTATTTAAACATTCACACCCTTCGATGTTCAAGGTTGCAGTTGTGATAGATTGCCAATGGAATCAAGGAGGTTATTTAAACCATGAAAATATTTTAGTTTTGAATGTTGCAGCTGCAATAGAGTGTCAATAGAATCAAGGAGGTTATTTAAACCTTTAAAACTTCCTATTATATTCAAGTGCTACAGCTATGAGAGGTTGACAATGGAATTGGGGAGGTTATTTAAACCTCTGCAACTTTCTATTTTCAAGTGTTGCAGATGTGACAGGTTGCCAATGGAATCAAGAAGGTTATTTAAACCTCTACAGTATTCTATGTTCAAGTGTTGCAGTTGTGACAGGTTGCCAATAGAATCAGGGGGGTTATTTAAACTTTTACACATTTCTATGTTCAAGTGCTACAGCTGTGACAGGTTGCCAATGGAATGAGGGAGGTTATTTAAATCTATAGACCCTACCATGTTCAAGTGTTGCAGTTGTGGAAGGTTTCCAATAGAATGACAAGGTTATTTAAACATTCACACCCTTCCATGTTCAAGGTTGTAGTTGTGACAGGTTGCCAATGGAATCAGGGGGGTTATTTAAACTTTTACACATTTCTATGTTCAAGTGCTACAATTGTGACGGGTTGCAATGGAATGAGGGAGGTTATTTAAATCTATAGACCCTACCATGTTCAAGTGTTGCAGTTGTGACAGGTTGCCAATGGAATTAGGAAGGTTATTTAAACATTCACACCCTTCTATGTTCAAGGTTGCAGCTATGATAGGTTGCCAATGGAATCAAGGAGGTTATTTAAACCATGACAATATTTTAGTTTTGAATGTTGCAGCTGCAATAGATTGTCAATAGAATCAAGGAGGTTATTTAAACCTTTGAAACTTCCTATTATGTTCAAGTGCTACATTTGTGATAGGTTGACAATGGAATCAAGGAGGTTATTTAAACCTCTACAACTTACTATTTTCAAGTACTGCAGATGTGACAGGTTGCCAATGGAATAAGGAAGGTTATTTAAACCTCTACAATCTTCTATGATCAAGTGTTGCAGCTGCAATAGGTTGCCAATAGAATCAAGGAGGTTATTTAAAATTTTACACCCTTTTATGCTCAAGTGTTGCAGTTGTGACAGCTTGCCAATGGAATCAGGGAGCTTATTTAAACCTCCACACTCTATTATATTCAAGTGTTGCAACTATGACAGGTTGTCAATGGAATCAATTTCAGATTGGGTTCTAGGTGCCAAATTGGGAGCCTTGGAACAAGGTATGGACATCCATCAAAGCATAAAGGATAGAAGAATTTTGTCAAGATATTTTAGTTGCAACTGCTCTTGTAGACATGTATGCTAAATGTGGGATCATAGACAAGGCACTTGAAGTGTTCGACAAAATGCCTCAAAGAAATGTGGTCTCATGGACTGCAATAATTGTAGGATATACACAAATTAGATCTGTTGAAAGGCTTTAGAAACTTTCAATCAAATGCAATTTGCAGGTTTAAAGCCAAACTCTGCAACCTTTGCCAGCATATATAATAAGAAGCATAAACTGAATGCAAAGCTTGTAGGTCTGCAAAACGGTTTGTCGGAGCTTTTCTCCCAAGATAAACACATTTACCCAAAACTAACCACACCTTTAGATACCTTTTTGGCTTAGTTAAAACATATGTCAAAGTGGGGTATAGGTCCTTTGGACCAAATGATTCAAAATTGATTGTCTCAGTCAGAATTATGCCTCTTTAGGCCTTGACTACCATAGGGGTCTTTAGTTTCTTCTATCTCCAAACCTAAACTCTCACAACCAATACTTGGATCACTCTTTATTTGGTCTGCACAAGCTTATTATTCCATGTAAATTCCACTTATAAAGGTATTTTTATAAACCCTAGACTCTAACCTCCATCTTTACTCATAAAACCCTATTTTCAGACTAGGGCAATGATTATTCACCACACTAAACTCATCCTCTTGATCTGTAACTTCTAAAATATGAGAATATTTACTATAAAGAAAATGCAATTGGCAGGTATAAAGCCAAATTCCACAACCTTTTCCAACATATTTCCTACCTGTGCCAAAATGGGGGCTTTGGAACAAGGTATGAAAATCCATCAAACCATAAAGAATAGAGGAATTATGTTAGATGTTGTAGTTGCAACTTCCCTAGTAGACATGTATTCAAAATGTGGAAGCACAGACAAGGCATGTGAATTGTTTGACAGAATTCCTAAAAGAGATACCATATCATGGAAAACAATGATTGCGGGATATGCACAAAATGGATTTGTTGAAAAGGCTTTAGAAACTTTCAAGCAAATGCAATTAGCAGGTCTGAAGCCAAATTCCACAACCTATGCCAACATCCTCCCTGCCTGTGCCAAAATGGGAGCTTTGGAGTAGGGTATGAACATGATGCAAGGGAGAATGGTCTTCACCTTAACAACACAATCCAAGTTAGATAAATCATCAATCAAGGTCACAAAACTTTGACTCAACAACTTTCCACTATAACCCTAACTTCAACCTAGTAGATCTGCAAATCTATTTTTGCCAACTTTTCTCACATTTTTTTTTAACTACAAGGACTCTTGACAGTTTTGAATACCCCTTTGGGCCAACTTTAACATGTGTCAAACTCAACTAGGGTTTCTTTGGATCAAAACACCCTAAAGCTTGATTCCACATTGTCCCTAAAGACCTTTGTGCCTATGTTGGCTATATTGAGGACACCCTAAACATTATTACTAAGATGCTAGTTAAATTTGCAGTACATGTGGATCATATATGAATATAGGCTAAGTATTTCCAGCAACACTGCTTTTTTAGTTGGCCAACACAACACAATAGATAATTAAATTATGGCCATATTCATACTCCTTTAAATTCCAATCCAACTCACTATTGGATCTTATATCTCATAAAAATTTCAAAATCATTATTTTCCTTTCTTGAATTAGAATAATAATACATGGAAAATATTTATCATACCTCATTAAGATTAAGTTTCTCATGTAGATGTTGTATTAAAACCTACAGCAAAGTGAACGTAACAACATAAATTTTAAAAACCATATAAAAATTGGAAGAATGACAAAGTAGGATGCTACCAAAAGAAATCTCCAGTGCAAAACAAGTTTCAATTACATCTTAGGTACAGAAAACACAGAGTAAAAAGGAGTTTGCAACATTGTACACAAACAAAATTACTATGGCTTTTTTGTTAGTGTACATTGTTTGCCTTCAATTTTGGGAACTACTTTCATGAGAAAGAATCCAAAAGAAGTTTTCAAACCTTTTTGATTGTAGAGTTGCTTATTCTTTGATGCAACCCAACTTTGTGAGCCTTTTGTATTCCACATGAAATAATATTCACAATTGGAACACAGAATTAAGGTATAAGGAATTATCACTGTTAATTGCACAATTATGAGAGATGCAAACATGGTCACTATGTTCCATAAATTTGGTAGGTTCATTAAACTTTGGGATTTCAAAAATATTTGAAAAATATTTGAAAATGTGGATTATTTAAACTTATGCATGTCATTAAAAATAATCATAAAATCAAACATCCATAATAGGACAACTACTAAAAAATACATAAAGATTAAAATCTTTATTCTTCCTGACATTTCAAGATTTGATATTAAATGTTAACAGTTAAAACTGTTCACTCCATACCATTGACAGATAATAAGATGAAAATAGAAATTGAAGCATTGATCTCTTTACATCTCATGTATCATTAGATTCTTAGAATTCCATTAACAATATTTCCATTTCTAACAAATGGCAGGAGCAACCATAGAGGAGTTCTAGGATACAATATTACAAAATAGTTGTGTGATGTAGTGAACTACTCCACAGAGAGACATAAAGACAAGTGTTTAGACAGACACTTTCTTGAATATTTTACATCTTCCAAGTTTTGATTTTTCATCACATTTTATAATTTCAATTATTTTACTAGGTCTAGTCTAAATTAATTTGATTCACCCAAAATATTTGGGGCTCAGCACATCTATGCCAGATAAACCTGGTATGGTCATAGTCTCATAGAGCACTCTCTTAGCAATAATCAAAGATAAACTGGAATAAGCTCCATAAGAATAGTAGAATAAAGAATGGTATCTTTAGATATTATAACCAGGTCATTCTCATAAGAAAATAAAAAATGGTGAAGACGAAGACAATGAATAAAGGTTGAGAAACTTTTACTTAATGCCAACTGCTCTTTAATGTAAATTTTTCATAGAAAGATAGTCTACTACACTTGGGATTATATGATACACTATCATTTGCTACTATTTCACTTAGAAAATTGATACCTATTCTTCAAAATCTCCATATATACAATGAAATTTCAACTACTTCAAACTATTCATAAAGTGAAAGTGAACACAATAAAAATAGTTCGGTACACCTATTTGGTTTTATGATCATTGTCTTACTGAAATATTATGTAAGTTACTACTAAGCCAATTCTTTCTCAAACATAAAGCTTTGAACCTAGATCATCTCCACATTGGTGCTCCCATATCATCCCTAAGGCAATTCTCTACCTAGTAAAATGCTTTAGGCTTTTACTATTTAGCATAGATTGACTATCAATTTTCAGTTCTACATGCCTATCTATTGAACCTAAATGCATCATTCTTCCTCACTTCCAGCTTTTTAAAGTATATTTTGTTAACTGAGGAAGTTCGTAGGCAACTGTAGGGAATTTGAAATCCTCACATTCAAGGTTTAAGGCATAATTTAAAAACCTTGCAAGCATTTTGAGGGAAAGTTTTGATTAGCCAACAAGGCTACATTTAGTAGCACCTTTCACCCGAAAAGTTGTCTCACAACAAACAAAACAACTTCTAGACAGTTGAAACATTCCTTGCCTCACATTTGAAAACAAATTTCAACTCGCAAGCAATATTTTTATTTTAAAAGCTGCAAAAATCTTGTCCCAAGCTCAAGAATTTAGTAGCTCTAAACCCCGATATTTGTAGATCTACTTTTCATTTATTATGAATACATTGAAGCGTCAGTTGTATGGAGACTCATTTTCCCTCATCTCATTTTTTCTTAAATTCTGCTTTGGTAGTGTTTTGTAATATTTTTCCTGCAAACTCTAACCATTTTTCTCATCGGCATCATTGACAGCACAACTGAACTTGTGCAGAATATTGAGGTAAGTCACTTGCCATGATTTCAATGATTTATTTTTGGAAATTTGTACACGGCCAAATCACTTTTAGTTTTTGTTGTGTTTTATTTCATTCTAAAACAAAATTGTTGTTATATGGTAAATGAAGGCATTGGTACTGTGGTTTTATTTGTGGATGTTTTCATATATATAATTATTGTAATACAAAGTGTTAGACCCCTGTTTGTTTCTCCCCATGGAGATATTTTGAACTATGAAATGATCATTTGGTGGTTTAAATTTTTTGTTTATTTTGTTTTCCTTTCCCTTGAGGTTATTTTTGTGACAATTCTCCTGACAGAATTATTTAGTATTGAATCTATAGTAGCTACTCCTGAAGTTGTAAATGCAATGGTTGCCAGAGTTATTTTCATATAGAGTGAACAGTAGAGATCAGATCATCTTCATATGTTAAAATTAATACATTCTTGATTTACTGTTAGCAAATGAAGTTCAAAATGATTTGATATTTATTGAAATTTGATCTATCTTCAAGACCATTCTTCTTAATATTTATGAGATGCTAGACCTTGAAATGTCTAAGAAAATTAGTAATAAATTTTATCTGCAAAATTATCCTTTCGAAATGCTTGATCATATAGTGGGATGATATCATTGTGTTTTTGGACCTTTAATGACGTAAAACATTTAGACAAGTGTAAACTTGTTTAACAGACCTCTGTGTTTGAAACTTTTTTGATGGTAGTGGAATTTTCTTCAGGAGTATTTGAAAAATAATCAAATTCTAATGTATCAATACTAGTACTTCTACATTATGTTGGTATCTCTCCAAGGTCTAAGTTTCTCATTATATTGTAGTTGTTTTGATTCTAACAGCAACATTTGATCCTAATTTTAGTCTTTTAGGTGACTGTGGGAGTATTGATGAGTCCTTAAATTAGTATAACAGTAATTTCCTCTAAGAGCCTTATAAGGGTTTGATCATTTGGTGGTTTAAAGTTTTTGTTTATTTTGTTTTCCTTTCTCTTGAGGTTATTTTTGTGACAATTTTCCTGATAGAATTATTTAGTATTGAATGTATAGCAGCTACTACTAAAGCTGTAAATGCAATGGTTTTCAGAGTTATTTTCATATAGAGTGAACAGTAGATATCAGATCATCTTCATATGTTAAACTTAATACATTCTTCTTTACAAACCTTATACATTGTATAGTACATGTTTCTCCATAGTTTTGTGCCATTATATTGGCTCTTGTACTTCAAAGACCAAATGTTACAAGGCAAGGGATTGGTGTGACACAAACGACTAAATTTTTTAAAGATTGTATTCATAAGTGACAAACAACTTGGTTTTCCAAATGGATACATCCTCTCACATGTGATTAATAAGTGGCAAACATCTTGGTTTTCCAAATGGATACATCCTCTCACATGGCTGGTTAGGACTGAGTGGTCCAATTTGGTACCAATATACTTTTTGATATTATTATATTCTTTTCTGAAACCATGTGTCTGTTACTTCAAAAAAAAGGGGTGCCACATATGAGAGATCATCTTCCCACAGACAAAGAGAGCTAGCATCCTTGCATTACATCAATTTGCAATAATTCAACATCCTCTAATTGCAATGGGTGTTGAGTGGACCATTCATTATGAGAGTTGGGTTCTTGTGAACCACTACTCATGAAACATGGGTCAATGAGTTTGACTCGTAAAACTACACGGTTGAAAATGGTTGAATCCTAATAGCGATATTACTGTGGAAAATGCCTCCTTATCAATCAAACTGTAGGCATACAGGCTGTAGGAATACAAGTTACAGTATTGTAAATCCAATAGTATAACATTTGGAAAAGCATCACATAAAAAGTAGTAACCCTACGAGTTGTAAGGGTTGCAGAACTGTCACCAACCGTCACTGCATAATCTATAAGAATAAGAAGTTACATACTTTAAGGATAGTGGAATTAACGATTGATGAAGCAGCGAGGAAGTAACCAAGGGGAAGGCTGGGATGCCTAAATTTACAAGGGTAATATACTTTAAATTAACTAAATTTTAGAATGCCCGCTAGCTACAAGAAAAATTATTTACTCAGGCATTGATGTGCTTTAACTTATTCTGAAATCAAATGCATACATAGAATGCAATTCTCATTTCAATGATGAGATGTATTGAGAATATATATAATGATACACGCATGGCATGAATGATGAGTGGAATAGTAGATGAATTTGTTTAAACACTGACAAGCTTCATAGCCTAAGCAAGGATCCATAAAAATCCTTACCTGTAATTTATGCACGTTGTGCCAGTCATGCTTTATCAAAGTTCCTGCCCTTTACAGTCTCACCATAGCATTATCAACACCAAAAAATGTTGCAATTGTGGCCCTTTCTATGATGGGTTATGTTAAAATTTATAAAATAAAATAAAATAAAGATTATACACAAATTTAGTTTTCATTTTGAGAAAAATTAACAAAATTGAAAAAAAAAATGATGGTAAGACAAAATAATTTAATGTCTCTGTGATATACATTTTACTTCAAAAATAAAATTACAATAGTGGGCCTACAAAAAAATACCTTGGAAAGTGACATTTACTTCAACTGCAAAATTTCTCCAACACCAATGGTAAAAGGGATGGACGATTAACAGCCATTGCCTTAATATGAAAGGGTTTGCATTGCAATAGGAATCTCGTGGTGATGCAGCTTGAAACTGGTAGAACTAATTGGTTGAAGGTTCGGCCCTTCTTGGTTAGAAGAAATAACCGAACGCCACTGGTGAAAGCAATAAAGGGTTAGCAGCCATTGAATAATAACGATAGGGTTTAAATTAAAATAGGGCATGAAGCATAAAAATAGAAATTACCTTCACCCTTCTGGTGTTTCCTTACCCTCCTACTGTTGTAACCAGCCATTGTCATTTCATTCTCAAGAAGGCCATTTGAAAAAGCAATGGAAATAGGAAAATAGGGAATACACACAGACACAAGCTACTTTAACTTGCTTGTGGCTAATTGTCTTGAGGAGTTTGACATTGGAGAGGGAGGAGAGACCAAGGCCTTTGGCCACGAGCAGGTTCGCCAGCACCTTGTTCAACTGTATCTCCTTGTGTCACTCCTCTTGTTTTGTTTTCTTCAGGGAGGGAAAAAGGAAAATGCATCTCAATTGAGGGAGGGAAAATGAATAAGGAGAGGGAAATAAAAAAAATATTTTAGAAAAAGTATTTTTTTATTGTCTTAAATTAGGATAATTAAAAAATTAGAAATATAATGTAAACATAAATTAGCAATTGCACCTTAGTGTGCAATGGATAGGCTGAAGAAGTGTGGAAGTCAATTAAGATAAATGTTGATCTATTTTTGTACTATATAAAATTATAATAATTATTAATTATAAATTTTAATCATTTTATGTAATTAATAGTTTTATTTAAAATATAATATATAATATTAAGTATAATTAATATATTTAAATTATATCTAATATATTTAAAATAGCATAAATAAAAACTTTCTTTAATTAAAAAATTTGATTATATTTTGATTATATATTAAATATAAGTTAAATTCTTAAAAAATAATTATTTTTTATTTTGCAAAAGTCAAAATATTAAAAGATATTTATTTTGCAAAAATCATTATCTAAAAAATGAACCAAACCTTACCACTTGTTCATTATAGCCATGGAAAATTTAAACTCAATAAATAGTATAATCAAATAATATAACTCACTTATACCAATTAAACTTTAATCCATATATATATATGACAAAATATTTGTTTTCATTCATGGAGTTAGGCCAGGCTTATGCGATAAATATTAATAATGACAACTCATTTTAGTCTCTTTCCATTTAAGAGGAATCAATCTAAAAGGACCATACCTATAACATTCCTTTCAAATTATGGTGGAGAGAGTATTCACGATGATGGATAGGAATAAATAAATTAAAAAAAACAAAAGCAAACCCTAATCGTTATGAAGTGGAGGCGTTTACTGAGGCGACGACATAAAGTTTTATTTTGATAAATATACTCGAAAACCCTCGTTGAAACCTTATTTTCAGGCTATAGCTCACCAAATTGGAGAAGTGAATGGTCAATACCAATGAGGAAGAGTTTGGAGGAGTGGCGGGGAAAGCAGCGAAAAAATGGCAAAAAATAGCCGTAAAAAATTGCAAAAAATGATGAATGACTGAGATTTGTTTAATGGCCAGCAGATTGATACCAACCATTGATTGACAAAATTAGCTTTGTCTTCTTCAAATAGGATACGCCTTCGGCATAAATATATTTAAGACAAAATTAATATTTTTCTTAAATTAATGTTTTAAATCCTCCCTTTATATAGTAGTGACACATGGATGTAGGAATGATTACCATTTAGTAGTGAAATGTTAAAAAAAATTATAAAATATGTGAAGGACTTAAGACTACACCGAGAGGCAATGTCTTCCATGCAATAGGTATTTTTGGTGCACCAAGCAATCTAGGTAGCCAAATGGCCCGCTTAGGTAGGGGTCCCACGAGGGGGGCTTAAGCTCTATGGATTATGATCAAATTCAAAAGAAAAATGAATAGAGGAGTAATAGTCATTTATTTAGTCATTAATTTATTCATTTTTATTTGTCTGATATTAGTCATTTATTTAGTCATTTTTATTTGTCTAATATTAGTCATTTATTTAGTCATTTAGTTGCGATTTTACCCGATGACCAAATTAGTCACTTATAAATGACCAAATTAGTCATTTATTTTCCAAATACTACTAGTGTCAGTCACGTGACTAAAATTTTGTCATGTGACTAAAAATTTTAGTCACGTAGTCATTTATTTTCCAAATTCTACTAGTGAACCCTACAAGAATAAGAGTTTGCTCATGCACCTCACCAATATAAGGTGTCAAGTCAATATGTTAGTCAACCACTACTAGTTGGTCCTTCCTGAGTATCCTAGCCATGGTTGTTGCTCCACGGTCCACATTGTACTCTACCCTCTCGCCATAAATTGGAATCCTAAGGATGCACCATACATCCTCTAGTGTAATGGTGCACTCTCTTGTAGGCAGATAAAATGTCATTTTCTTCGACCTCCACCTCTCTACCAGAGCAGTCATTATAACCTTGTGAGCTCAAATCTCTGACATGTATGCACAGTATGATCAATCCAATAGTAGCCAAGAACTGAACCTCGAAGTCGATATGATCCAATCGATCCAATAACCTCGATCTTCGCTCTCTCACGTAAAGAGGATGTAGAGTGACCCATAAGCATAAAATCCAACAATGTCAAAACTGCAAAAATGAGCTAAAATTTTTAAGTCTACTAGTCAAATGAGAAAACACATTAGTTTGTGCAAACGTGTCACTTTACTCAAATGCAACTTTATATTTTTTGGCAAATGTGGCTATTTTTTGGAAAATGCAATAAACCCCTAAAAATGGTCACTCGCATGTGTATTTCACAAACATATCAATGCAAGCATGTTGTTCTAAGTCAAACCTGTTGCTATTTTTTAACATCACTTTGTAACAAATGTTACCTTCCTAAAAGTGCAAATGCGGTAAAACCATGGAAAACGTGATAATCCTAAAGGACTGTTGTGTTTGTTTCCCTACATTTGGCTATCAATTTGAAAAATAAAATTAAATGCAAAGAAAAACTTAGAAATGTGTGTACCGCAGCGCCTACGCCAGTTGGCCTTTGGAATTATCGTACAAGGCCTATGCGATGTGGTGCTCCTGGTACTCAAGACATCATGAATGTGTGTTTGAAGGCTAGGAATTGTGAGAGCTCTCAGAGAGTGATAAATCTTGAAAGTTGAGAGCACAAATGAGGATCATTTGAACCCTAATTACCTATTTAATTCCCTCCAAAACCTAGGGTTTCACCCACAACCACCCTATAAGGTCATCTTTTGAGCCTTTGTTTTCATCCTAATTCTCATTTGTGACCCCTAGGGCCTTTTTTCGTCCTCTTCTCATCTAAACTA
This sequence comes from Sequoia sempervirens, assembly GCA_007258455.2. NCBI lineage: Eukaryota > Viridiplantae > Streptophyta > Pinopsida > Cupressales > Cupressaceae > Sequoia > Sequoia sempervirens. The sequence goes on along the minus strand of VDFB02047230.1, from coordinate 66,603,831 downwards.
GTCCTAAACTCTTGTTGTGAGCCTGACCCAAAAAAAAAATGGCTAATTTCTCAAGGGGGTAGTCTAGTGTCCTATTCCCTTTCATCACTCCCTGGGGCATAATGGGGCGTCAAATTTTTCGTTTGAGCAGCAGAAGTCTTTGAAATAACGTAACAAGTATATTGTGTAAAAGAGGGGCAAAATATAGACATGTAAAATTTCCTAATTCGTATCACACATCATTAATATTGCATTTTCATCATTTTCATCACCTGCATTACTAATTCTCATTTTAACATCATTTTCTATCATTTTCACCTTTTTTCCTCTATTAATTAAGTAATGTTTGATTATTTAATTAATTCATCCTATTTCATTAATTTTCCTCTAATCTCCCCTAATTGGATAATTTTAATTATTTAATTAGCCATAAATCTAATTTTCTTCTAAAGTCTTATGATTAAATAATCTTGAATTATTTAATTATCTCATTCCCATCCCACTCATTTGAAATATTCCTTTTTAATAAAGAATATCCTAATCCTCCATAATTAAATAATCTTGAATTATTTAATTGTTCTAATTTCCCTCTAAAAGGCATGTTCCCAAGAAATATTATTTTTTTAAATATCTCATTCTTCTCATTCATTCTTATCCCTCCATTTATTGATTTAATCTTCACCCTTCATTTCAAATATCCTCAACCAATTTTCCTAAAATTGTGGAGATATTTTGAGTTCAAATTGCTCTTGATCTCTCATCTTCCTTGATTCACTCAAATTCATGAGCCTTTAAGGATTAATCTTAACCATTGATTACAAACATGAAAATCAATATAATAAACATCTCTCCCTCATTATTAGATTACCTAGATCATTTGAGAGTATTTGAGCACTTGAGCATATCATATCATTGAGCATTTAAGCAATTATCTTCATCTAGGTCATTGATATTCATGCTTTTGCAATCATGGGAGCTTCTTGATCGAGAAATCCAACATCCCATCACCATTAAAATGGAAGGAAAGGTTTTCACATTGGTTGGTTTCATGTTTTGAATTGTTTTTCATTGCTTATGTTGATTTCTAACCCTTGTATGCACTCAATTTCTTTTTTGTAAGTGGGATTTGATCTTCCATTGTTTTGGGTCTTCTTGATTGCTAACCCTTGTTTTGATTTCAATTCAATTTTTCACTTCACATGTCCTTTAAATAATACCTTTGTATTTCATCTATCTCAATGCCATTTTCTCATGCTAGTGTTAAATCTAAACTTACAAATAGTGGCAAGTTAATTTGTAATACTAACGTGTAGAATGATAAAATTTAAAATTGGAGTGTTGTGACATTAAACCAATAGTTCCAACATGTTTGGTTTGGTTTTCTATACTAGATAATACATTTTTATAACACTAAGGTCTCTAAGACCTTTTAGGATACAATGGTTGAATGAGGTCTCTTAAGAGACATAGGAGAGTAAGTGGCAAACTTCAATTAGATCATGTGGAAATAAATTATTAGTTAGAGATTTTTTATTTATTTATAATATTGAAAATTTAGGTCTTATAAAAAAACATCTCTGATTTTTATCTCGAATTAGTTTTCTCGTGCTAGCATTGAATCTTTAGTTGAAAAAATGACAATTTAATCAAGTCATACGGGTGTAGAATGAGTAGTTTTATAAATGGATAATCATTCCACTAAAACAATAGAAAAAATATGTTTATTTGTGTGCTTTTATGGTATCGGATTCCTTATTTCTCCACCAAGGGCTTTGAAACCTTCAGGGCTCCTATGGTTGGACAAGGTCTCTTAAGAGACCTAAAAGCATATGAGTGACAAACATCAATGAGATATTATGGAAATATTATATCACCTAGAGATATAAATCATTTGTTTCTAAAATTGGGTAATAAGGTCCCATGAAAAGATCCTTCTCAATTTCATCTAGATCAAAGCAATTTTCTTGTGCTAATACTAAATTTAAAGTTGCAAAAAGATATTTTTCTATAGTATGAGGGTGTAGAATGAGAACCTTTGTGAACAAAGCACTTCGGAACTATAAAAATAATTAAAACATTTCTAATTGGGCGGTTTTATTCTTGAAGATTCATTTTTCTTTCATCAATGATTCCTAAGCCTCATTGGTTAGATTTACTGGAAAAGGTCTCTTAAGTGATTGAAGAGAACAAAAGTAACAAACTTGAACAAGAATATATGAAAAAAAAACATAGTACCTAGGGATGTCTCATTTGTTCCTTTATTTAGAAAATAAAGTCCTATAAAAACTCCTCTCATAGTTTCATCCAATTTAGAGTGGCTTTTTTGTACTAGTGTTGAATCTAAAGTTGAATTTCATGCAGTGCTAGGGTGTAGAATGAACAAATTTGAAAAAATATCAACATGACATTAAATTAACAATAAAACAAATTTAGACTTGTTGTCATTTAGAAGTGCACCCTTGCTAAGTTGCAAAACCTCAACGTACTAGTGAAAAATGGGAACTTTTCAAGGTTGTGGGTCACCTATAGTGGAAAAGAACCTCCAGAGAGGGTTGGTTCCCTTGGTTTTATCACCTAAAATAAACTACCTACTATTGTTGCTAGGAAAAGAGGTGAAGGAAAACATAGAATGAAACCTAAACTCTAATAAGGTAATGCACCAAATGGTTATGAATTGTAGTGCTATTTTGACACATGAATTTTCAATTATCCAACTAGTGTTAACACAACTCAAATGTTTAACATGCTCATACATCAATACTTCATAATAAAGTTGAAATGTTTGAAACTTTATAAGGAAAACCAAGTATAGTTTCATAAATAAAGAGTATAAACATCAATAACATAACTTATGACCTGCATAATACATATACTTTCTTCCTAAAAGTGTTAGAATGGGATAACATACTTGAAGATTTACACACAAAACCACATAAACATGTGTCAATAATTCATATACACACAATGAAGCAGTTATTAAGAAGGAAAAATAACTAAATTTTATTGATAAAAAGGTGTTCTTACAACAAAATAAGTCTGAAATCTATATCTTCTTATTTGAAATGTGTTATAAAAAATATTTTCTTAGTGTTATGGCTAAGAAAATTAGAGTTAAAATGCTATGTTTTTTGCTTCTAGAGCCAAAAAACAAGAAAGAACTAACTGAAAAAAGTAGCCTAAGGGTCCTATACCTCATCCCAAACATAGGAGAGCATATAGGGACTAAAATTGACTTAGTTACTAAGCTCAAAAATAGGCCAAACTACTTTGCACACCCAAGAAGTTCAAGTTGGACTTGATCTCTTCAAAGTGGGTTGGTTGACCTCTTCAAGCTCCTTGAATTATGCTCCATCTAGTTATGATGCCCCTAGATCCTTGGAAAGTGTTTGAACTACTCCTAGATTCTTGTAAACTACCTTTAAGAAGCTCCATTTGTTGTCCTTGTAACTATCTTGACCTTAACTGCCTCATAACCCCCTCCTAGATGCTTGCATGATGTCCTTAGAGTCCATAAAGACCACCAAACTTCCCAACTACCCTTTACACAATACTATGGCATGTGAGAGAGTGAATTGAAGATGATTAAATAGGAATAAGAGACTTCTCAAGACTTCTGGCTACCACTTGTCTTACCCTTTATATCCTCTTAGCTTTAATTTTTCGCTATCCAATCCATGGTAATATGACATGTTTATTTTAAGGTCTTCATATGCCTTCTTTCAAGATTTTTTCCATTTTGGATTATTCTTTATTTTATAGAACCACTATACTATCATATCATTGTATCCACCATACTTTGTACTCTACTTTTATGCATTTTTCCACTATCACCTATGGGATTGTATTATCATATTCTTCATAGGTCTGGAAATATTCTTCTAATTCATATTTATCCTTGATAGTCAAGGATATGCATAGCTTCTTATAATTCTTTCCATCCAAATCATGTCTTTAAGTCACAATCCATTTGTTTCTCCATATGGTTTGCTCCTTTTATCAGTGGAATGCCCTATGTTTTTTATTGTTATTCTTTAGTCACTGTGTATATCTTGTATGACTACACTTCACATCTTCTTGTCTCCTATACCATCATGCATAAATTGAAAGCATTGTCCACCAACAATTGGCACAAGAAATCTAGTAAACTACTACCCCTTCATCACTATTCTTCATTGTTCATGGTTTGTCCTTCATGATTATTATAGACTCAATGATATCCTTTTCATTGTTTCCTTTTTACTATTATCTTGCAAAGGTCTTATATGGCTTGGTCAATGTCACCTTTGTCTACTATATCTTTAATTTGTTAATGCTCAATTGGCTTGCATTTGATGAATTTTTATATATCTTGGAAGGAATACAACCTTCCTTCATATATTGTGAGAACCCTTAACAATGCTTTGAGATTCCCATGAATGTACAAACCTATTAAGTCTTCCTCAAGATTTCTCACATGTTCTAACAGTTCTTACAAACCTTTACATATATGTACATAGGGTTTTGACATGACATTGATTCCTCTAAACTACACAATACATCCTTCCAAATTTATGACCCATTATACTTCAAGACTATGGATAATTTAGTCAAGGTCTCTTAGATTCTAACCCCCCTCTATGCCTCAAATTTTATTTCTCATGACTTGTATCTTTGTATTGTGCCTCCACCCAATAGGAATCTTTGTATTGCAATGAGGGCTTCAAAATATGTGGATTTCTAGATTTATTACCATAAGATTTTATTGTTGTCACTAACCATTCATGTAGATTAGATACCTCTAAAGAACTTTTCTTACCGATACTTCCACTGGGGACCTTACATTGTCATCACATCATGAACTAAGCATGATCATTTTTCCATACATCTCCATAGACCTATTACATGGTCTTAGTTCTTCCTCTAAACAATTGATGACATTTTTTTAGATCTATACACTTGTCTTATAGTCCATAACTTACAACTGTCATATACTTTGATGCCAAAGAATATTTTCTTGTTCATGATAATATTAGGATGACTTATATTTACAAAATCTCATTAGATCTCTTAGAGATACCACTCTTTAAACAATATTTCCATGAAAGGCTTACCATACTGCTCTCTATCATTTGGTTTTGAAAGCCAAGTCATTAAATTATCTTATCATGCATAGACTAAAGGAACTCTCATGGAAAATATAACACCATGCTTCCATTGGTCACTATGAAAATCTTGATGGTTTTCCTCTATGAACATGTAAACCTTCTCTTTGAAATGATTGTCCCTCCTTCGATCTATGTAATGACTGTCCTTTTGGATTATTTTTGTCATGCTCCTTTTAAGACTACCTTCTCTTCACTAACTTTCTTTTTTCTTCTTCATTGCATTATCCATTTGTAGTTGTTCATACACTACCTTCTTCATTCATTAGTTACCATGCTCATGCAACTTTTCCTTGATTAATTTTTGTAAAAACTTAAGACAAGTCCTTAACTTTCAATGCCATTGTTAGACCATATCTTTAGATGTAATCCTTCTTATGGTAATTTTGATAGAGTGATGAATAGGGATAAAAAATTTCTCTTCTTTTTAGAGGCTTATAAACCATGATAATTTCCCAATGATTGCCCACTCTCAAGTGGTCTATACATTTTGTATTGTAAACGATCCTTAATTGATACTATCCTTTCATATGGTCTTCACTTAAGTTGTCTTTCAAACTGTCCTCTATAGGAGTATACTATCACTATAGACTATCTTCATTTTATTGGATATCCACTATAAGCTTCCCCTCTTTGTAGTGTCTTCATATCCTCTATAAGCTTCTTGCATATATTCCATGTACAATCCATGTAGATAACTCTAATTTGCATGCATACATAGATATTCTCTATTTATTACATGCAAATCCACTTAAATTCTTGTTGCAATATTTATGTTTGATTAAAAGCATGATTTCAATACTTTTTATATCTTACCTCCATGATATATAACAAAATAGCAAGATCTTATTTTCATAATATTTCAATCTATAGACCCCATTAAATTTATCATTCCATTTTCTCTAATCTACCATGTTATTTTTGTCCAATGTAGGGGTATGCTCATCCTAAATACTCCAAGTTCAAGAGATATATCTCTCTATTATCTAAACTAATACTTTTCAACCCCTAAAAATCTTATATCAACACTTTAAAGCTCTTATGCTATTGGCCTCTAATATTTTTGATAGAAAGGAACCCCAACTGCAATTTTATTATGTGTGTATCCCTGGGGACTCATTGGTCAAGAAATTGAAAAAAATCTGGTTCAAAAGCAATGCCTCAGATGCTTACATGGCTCTACTTTCCAAAGGTTTAAGGTCATTAAATCTTGATTTTAATGCACCATAAAAGTCATTTTTCAGTATCTCCCATTGTAGCATATGAACTTAAAAATAGAAGCTCGTACAAAGAACTTTTGAAATTAAACAAAGTCCCACTTGATTTTGGTATGCATTTGGTTTGACTGGCACTGCCCTTGCAAGAAAACCTTGTTCCCACACTACTACAATATCCTGAAACTATGATTCTTATGCATACTATCATTATGGAGGACTGTCATAGATGAGTTATCTTGAACACTTCATCCCTATGATACAAACCCTCCTCCTTTGTGAAACTTATATAAAGGCATAGACTTGAGGTTTTATGATAAGCCCTAATGGTGTAGAGACTTTATCAACCTTTTCTTTATAATAGCCATTTGAAAATGACTCTCTCTAAAACCCTATATGCTTTCAAAAGGCCTTAAAACATCTTTGTCAAAGAGAACAATGACTTAATAGAGCTTCATGTAATAGATAGGTCTATAGGTGTAAAGAGCATACAATTTAGAACGTGCATCTTTTGGGGCCTTGAAAGCATGGAGGAAGTGTGAATAGGATCCTAGATATCCTCTTACATCCTCTTGATGCATGCCAAAACTCTTCCATAACCTCTTGTGCATGGTCAAACTCCTTCATGAATGCCATGTAACGTGGATTGAAACAAAGCATCAGGGTGTTAGTCTTGCAACATGTATGAAGTTTTTCTTCAATGGCATGAAGATAAAACCCTAATGCTTCTCCATGCTACGTGGTCAAAAAAAATGAAAACTTTCTCTTTTTGGTGCCCATAAAGACTTAGTCTTCTACTTTATTTTCATTTTTCTTAAAAATTTCCATTACCAAGCACTCACTACCAACTATAGGAATAAATTATAATTATGTAGGCCCCATGATCTTCCTATGTTGTCTCATCATAGTTTGTCATTTTTCCCTCTTATGTATCTTAAAAGACCTTGTTTGACATTTAAGAATAAAGACGCATGAACACTCAATGCTAGAATGATGCCTCATCTATCATAAAACCACTCAAGCATATGTATAGGTGATATTGGTTTGATGCCACAACACTCTATTTTATCTCCATTTCCCTCACCCTTCTCTCTTCCTCACTCTTTTCTCTCTATCTATTTTCCTCCTTAAGTGTGCAATGGGTACACTAAAGAGGTCTTAAAGGTGAATTATCATATCCTTAATCAAATGGCATACTACCTTGAGCATAATTCCTGGGGACATGTGTAATACTTGGATTGTTGGCATAAAATAATTGATCAAAAATCAATCTCTCTCTCGCTCTCTCTCTCTAAATTTTAATTTAGATTTTAATTTTTAAATTTATTTTATTATATAAATTAAAAAAATAAATATTATTATTCTACAATAACTAAAATTTTAACAAAATAATTAATTATAAATTAAATTAATTCTAATAACTATTAATTATTTTTATAATTTCATAATAAAAATGACAATAAATAATTAAAATAAATTCAAAACTTAAATCTAAATTAAAAATTAAAATAGAATAACTAATTGCAAAATCAAAATATATCAAAATCAAATATTAATAAAAATAATAATTTTAAAATTTTAATAATAAAAAATAAACTTTAATAAATAATTAAATAAAAAAGTAAAACTAATTTTAAATTTATTAGAATTGAAATATTAATAAAATATAATTCTATTTTTTATTTCAATCTTATCAACTTTTTTTTTTTTTTAAAACAAAAACCTACTTTTAAATTGTTAAAACATTTTAAAAATATAAAAATATATATATTAGAATTGAAATATTAATTAAAAAAAAACATTTCAATCTTATCAATTTCTTTTATTTTCTTTGTTTTTAAAACAAAAATATTACTTTTTAAATTGTTTATCATTTTAAATAAAAATAGAGAAATTTACTAGAATTGAAATAGTAGTAAAATATAAATATTTTTTTCATTTCAATCTTACCAATTTTTTTCTTTTCTTTTCTTTGTTTTTTAAAAAATAAAAAATAAGAAAAATATAGACGATTGAAATTGATTGCATTGTCGTGCATCCTTCTCCTCAATTCTCAACCATTGATTTCAAAAAGTAGCTCATCCATTTCATATAGAAATGTCTTCAACCTAATGGTTTTGTTAATTTTAATTTACCACTTTTAATAAATGTTATTTGAACTACAATAGATTAATTTACATTAATTGTGCATGTATGCAATGTGATAATGAGACCCTCCATAGTGCAAACAAACAACTAAACCCAATATTTTTATGCATGTAAGATAACAATTCAATGATAATATCATTCTCTCTCTTTTTATGCGGCAGAGGTGTCCCCACGACTCAACCTAGTGGCCCAACAACCCATACCTTGGGTACTTGGGGCGAGTTGAGGTTAATATCATTCTCTTACTATTTTTTATAAAAAAATTAATAATTATTATTTTATTTATTTTTAGTTTGCCACTTTTAATATCAATTATCTATATAACTTAAACTACAATAAATTAATTTAAATTAATTGAGCCTATGTGTATGGACCTTATCCAAGTAGTCTAAATTAACATTAGGCAAAGGTTAAATTCCTTTATGATTGTTTTTTGAATTCCAATTTTCTGTACATTAAAAAATTCAATAACTACTCCTTATTTTAGACTTTCTATGCTTATAAAAACTTCATTAAATACCTTGATCTTGGATTATTTTTCTTGCCACTATTTAATTACTAAATTGAATACAATTATTTTATTAATTTTTAATTTAGTAGTTTATGTAATTCAAGCTACAATAAATTAATCTACTTTAATTGTATATGTGTATGAAACATATTACAGTAGCCTAAATTAATATTAGAAAAAAGTTAAAAAAAAATAAATTGTCATTTGTATGTTTGTCTTCCAAATTTGTATGGGTATGTTCTTACCAACTCCAATAAAATTTATTATTATACTCATAATAATAAGAAAACATTTTTCCTATTTAAAAGTTTCAATACATAAAAAAAAATCATTAAATACCTTGATAGTAGATTATTTTACTTGCTACTATTTGATTAGTAAACTAATAAATATAATTATTTTACTAATTTTTAATTTACCACTTTTAATATATAATTCAAAATACAATAAATTAATTTACAATAATTATACATGAATATAAATCTTATCCAAATAACCTAAACTAACAATGGAAAAAAAAAATCTTAAACTATTCCAATAAAACTCCTCTTCATTGTTAAAAAATCAATTTCTTTTTCCTATTTTTAAACTTCTCTTTGCAAAGAGTTCTCTATTTATATAAATTGGTTGCTTTAATAATATGCCGTGTCGATTTTGTCTCTTGTAAAAAACAAAAGTAAAACTCAATTATCTCTTACTTTTCCAAAAAAACTCAAAAAACTATTCTTCAAATCCTCACACCCCAAAAATAAAAGGAAGAGAATTTCATTTGAGAAAGACATCCATAACATCATTCAATCAACCAATTAAAAATTAATTTTACGCGACTCCTAATGTGAAAGATTGTGATTCTTAATATAAAAGGTTGTGACTCCCTCAATACTAAAGATATAAAAGGGAGGTATTTACTTGTAGAGAAATCATTAATCAAAGAGAAAAAGAAAAAGAAATCAAAGACATCAATTTGGAATAGAAATTGAGAATAACAATTAATAATATTTAGAAAATTGAATTATTGCAACCATTTGTGAATATTTGAGAATAAATTTATTATTTCATCAGAGAGCTATTCTATTAAAATATTATACAAAATTCCTTGAGAAATCATGTCTTGAATTTGTGAAGCATCTTGCAAATAGGAAGACGATCAGCCTTCTGAGTTCACAAAAGGTGAAAGGATGACCAACCTTTATGCTCTTATCTGGTATGCCAGGCAAAGATGGAATGGGCGGACAACTTTCCATGCTCATGGGTCAGGAGGTGGAATAGACGACCAACCTTCCATACTCTTGGGCTTGATCAAGGAGGACAACCAACCTCCAAGGCGGATTGAGGGATGGAAGGGTGGCTTACCTTCCATGCTCTCACAATACAAGTACGACCAATCTTGAGATTGTCATTTGCAAGCCTTTTCAATGAATTCACAATGTGATTTTCTATAAGGAATATGCTATGATGTGTTGATTCAAATATTAATGATGCTATGATTTATTGATCTAAATATTATGACGTTTTATGTATGGATTTGAATATTATCATACTTTCTTGTTACCTAATATTACTAATATCAATTCTTAGTGAATAATATTGTTTATTTTCCCTTATGGTACTTATCATGATAAGGGAAAATAAACAGGAAAAAAGAAAGCATAACAATGACAACAATCACAAATTGCCTAAATCATGCTAAGATTCCCCAAATTGATAAGGAAGTGCAATGCAACAAAGAAATTCAATAAACAAAAACCATATCACCTAATTCCCATGCTTGCTTGACTCATCTCCATTATTCTTCTCAACTTTGCTTTGAAAAAGCTCGATGCCCTCAGATTGTGAGTGTGCAATATTAGCTTGTAAGTATTTTGACAGCCAAAACTTTGAAGATTGTGATTACCCGTGAATGGAATTCAAAAGCTTCTTTTATAGAAACTTCACAAATTCAGCAGTCGAAATTGATTTGTGTCTGAGTGGTCCAGATCGAGTGTGAGGATCTAATTGAATAGTTAAGTGACTTGATTGATTTAGATTGATTGGATAGTTAAATGATTTGATTGAAAGATTGATTGAATAGTTAGCCAATTTGATTGATCAGTCAAGAGATGTAACTGAAAGAGTGTGAGTCAAAAGGAGATGACAGATCAATTAGGTGAGTGAACTGAGAGAGAGTGTTAGTCAGGAATGGAGAGAATTATGCATTAGATATTAGATTGAAAATGTAGGAGACATGTGCTCAAATAGAAGAATTAATTATAAAATGAATTCCTTTCTTTGTGGAAGAAGTTGTGTGTAGGTGATTCCATAATCAAAATGATATTCAATTTAAGGAAGCACTTTAAATGAGAAGATAGAATTAATTAATTAAATGAATAATCATTTATTTAATTAAATGTGGGAAACTAAATAATTTTAAGAAACTTATTTAATTAGTAAGAATGTGAATTAATTAGATGTAGGGAGAAAATGATTTAATTTAAATGACTTAATTAAATAAATTAAGGAAATTTATTTAATTAATCAAAAGAGGAGATTAGAATTAATTAGCGACTTAATTAAAGTAAATTAATGTAATTTACTTAATTAACCAATTTTAGAAGAATAATGAAATGAATTAATTAAATGGTTAAAACTATTTAATTAATTAGAGGAATTAGGATGTTAAGTTATATTTAATTACATTTGTGGGTATCTTGAATTGATGATGAGAAATGCAGTAGTAGGCCTAAGCCATTTTTCAATGTCTACACCTAGTACAAGAAGCTTTGACAATATTTATAGGCACCACCAGGTCTAGATGATAGGATACTAGACTTTGCGAGATTAGATGTGTAGATATTATAGTAAAAGTTCAAATCCATGAGTATTTGGTCAAAGCGTAGGTGTGAGGATTAGTTCTATAGGTGTGAAATTGAATTGGGACATAAAAAGGGCCATCTCTTAGTTTGTTGGAGTTTCATTATCTCATATATGATATTAAGAACCAAATTGATTACTAAACATAAATTACAACAAAACTAAGACTTGCACCTTCTTTGTCAATTTTTAAAATTATGATTGTGTAGTATTTCTTGTTCAATACTAAATTCTAAAACAATATAATTATTAATATTTGTTTACATTTGTAAAAATAAAATAAGCATATTATAGAAGGGAACATGAAGCTGAATGCGCGCTCTGCAACCGTTTCAATCCCTGCGAAGCTCGATGGGGATTTTGATTCCATTTTTCCACCGTTTCGTTTCCACTCCTCTGCAACGACGCGCCAAGGAGGTTCCCAGCCAGGTCTGGATGTTGCTCGGGTGTCGGGGGCACGTTCTGGCAGAACAAAGGAGTCGCAGCCCAATTACAAGGATGCGCTGGGGTTTGATCGGTTGGAGGCCACGGTTTCTTCCAAACCTCCCTCTCTTCAGGGCGATAAAAATCAAAACCCTCCTTTTTCTGTCTATCGTTCTTCGGATACCCCAGAGATATGTCTGGATAGCGCCGCTGGTGACAGAGAAGTTTATCTGCAAGCCCATGCCCTCATTTGCAGATTTACGAAGGAATGGTTAAATTTAAGTGAACTTCATTCTTGGATTAGCACGCATTGGAAAGATTATCTGGAGGAAGAAATTAGTATCTATCCATGTGCAAAAGGTTTGTTCATTCTGGAATTTGAGTCACTAGAAGACAGAGAAATGATTCTTAATAGGGAAATTGACTGTTTAAAGGTGATTGGCAATGGGTTGGACAAATACCACAGCATTTCGAAGGAAACAATCAATTATGAAAACTCAACTTTTGCACGTCTCTGTTGAAATGGATGTTACAAAAGGGCTGCCAGCAGAGATTACAGCAGAGATTTTTCTCAAAGTTAGTAATAGACGTTGGCATCAACCAATAGACTATGAAAAGATTGCCTTTAGGTGCAGAAGATGTTTGCAACCAATCATGCTACTGCACACTGTGGAAGGGGTCATTCTAAAGATAGCAGGCCATCATGGTGGGGTGGGGTGGAATCCCATCACTATGTAATCTCTCCCTCTGAGCAATCTGATGTAGCTTCTTCCCCTATGATCCAAGAAAAGACTCCTAAAGCGCCTCACCTATCCCAAGAGGTTGTGTCCGATAAGAAGTCAAAAGAGGATTCGCTTGCTTCTTCATCCCTCTTGGAGAAAACAGAATCACATTCTTCAATTGATGTTGTTAAAAAAGAATATTTGAAAGCGGAAAACATCACTGATCCTCGTGAAAATGAGCAGGAATGGACAGATGTGAAGCGGAAGAAAATGCCATTAGCAAAACAAAAACATTCGATGACTTTAAGATCCTCTAAAAGTAATTCGTGATGTAACTTGGTGCCGATGCAAAATTTAGCCTAAAATATGTAATCTGTTACTTTTAAATAATAGAAAGAGTGCTATCCTCTCTGATAGCGATTTGCCAAAAAAATATATATATATATTTGTTTACATTTATTCATCTTAAATTATTTTGTTTCTTTTCAAGTATAAAGCTCATGAAAATCATTGAATTTTTTTATTAAGAATTGAATCAAATACCAGCACTTCTGGTACATACAAAAAGTCTAAACATGAAGAAACTTGAAAATGTCCTCATTGTCTACAAGTTTCATGCTGGTGTCATTCCTAGTTCCCCATATAACCCACAGAAAGGGAAAGAGCCTTAAGACTAATGGTGGTTAATACTTTCAATAAACTGGAAACTTTAAAAAACCTACAGAACGGACAAGAACCCTAGACTTTCAATGGACTGAACTTTACAAAAAAAAAACTACACGTTTTTATCTTTTTTCTTTCTTCCGTAACATGTTATTGTTCCATTATTAGATTGATATGAACAAGTTTGTGATTATAGCATTTTTTTAACCCAAATGCCAGTATCATGATGTCATATATGGTGGTTAATACTTTTTAAAGGCTGAAAACTTTTCAAAAGAAAAAATTACACCACTATGTTTTTTCCTCTCCTCTTCCATATCTGTGTTACACAGGGATGCGTCCCCTGCCCCAAAACCCACTGTCCCCGTCCCCAGCCATCCCCGAGACGGGAGGATGCAAAGGGGGCATCCCCCAGCCGTTCTGAAACAGCCAAACTAGTAGGAAACGGGAGGAAACGTCCCCTACCCTTTGGGGGCGGTCCCCATCCCCGATACGAATGGGGAACGTTGGAAACATCCCTCATCATACTGGGGACGACTAGCCGTCCCCCGTGAACAGGGAGCTTCCTGGGTTAAAAAAACATTTAGAAAATTAATTATTTAAATATTCCGTCCTCCTTTCTAAGGTGATTTTTGAGTTTGGGCTGTTCGACATTTTGGCAAACACTTGGCATGCAAAGTGACTGAGTTCTGATTTCTGAATGTTTATACTTGTGTTTGATTGAATTTTAATGCCAAATCATTTGCATAAAACATTGAAATGATAACTACTATCATTACATCAACAAATATGAAACATTCAACCTCAAATCTGATTTTACTTGCACTATATCAAGTCTGAATACATTGCATTACAGGTCTGATATAAGTCTGATCTGATTACAGCAGCAGAAATTTCCTTCAAAATCTAATTTATATTGATTTCCAATGAAATACAGACATACCCAGATCATAGGCTACAATAATAAATTTAATGACATTTATTATGCTGTTATACTACTGCTCTCGCAATTTATTTACATATTGATATTGTTGTTATCAATTATTAATTTATTGACATATCTCTCTCTCTTTTCCTCTCTCCATAATATAAATAAATTTTGAAAAATCATATATATAATTATATATATATATATAATATGTCGCCATCCCCTACCATCCCCTAAAAATGGCCCCCTAGGAAATGTCCCGGAAACATGTCCCCTACCATCCCCGAGAAACGCCGTGGAACAAGCTTCCATTACCTGTTATTGTTCCATTGTTAGCATGATTATGAACAAGTTTGTGATTAGAACATTTTTTTAATCCAAATGCACGTGCCCATCCACTGATTCTACCAGCATTACAAATGGTACCAGACATTAAAGTAATTCACATGCTATATTTCATCTAACATGCGAAGAGCAATTACAAAATCTGTTACACCATTATGTAAGCTTATAAGTCACAAAACCAACTTTTTTCATGGCATTGGTGACACATGGCCCAAGACTCTAAAAAGAGATCCTATACATTTAACATTCACACATGGACATGAAAACTGGACATGATATGAATCTAGACACCAGGCACAAAAAATATTTTTTCTCATGCCAAATAGAAAATTCATTGGGTTCCAACAATATGACTCAAGAAAGGCCAAAACTTCAGAGGAAAGCTCAGCAAATAAATTCTTTTAAATAATGTTTGGCTTGTGTTGAGGTGATTAAGACAGGATTTACAACTCCATTCTCAGTGCCAGTTTTCTTGTAGTGTTATTTCTATTTATTTGAAAATGAATCACATCTGAACCGAAGATGGACCAGTCACCATGAGTCCCAGTAGCTCAGTGGTAGACACCCCAGCAACAATTGGAGGTCCTAGGTTCAACTTCTACCTGAACTATGAAAAGTTTAAAATGATATTAGAGCCCAGGTAAGCAAAGCCAGGCCAAGCTAGGGTCCAAGCTAGGGTCCCCAAGCACCTGCAATATGGCTCAAGGGGTGTTGGAAAATGAGTCATGCCTGAAACAAAGATGTACCGGTCACCGAGAGGGCCAGCAGCTTAGTGGTAAAGCATCCCAGCAACGATAGGAGATCCTAGGTTCAACTTCTAGCTGGTACATGAAAAGTTTAACACGAACCGGATGACACATTTTGGAGGCTTTGCCTTTTATAGCTTGTACTTCATACCATGCATATTAAAGAAAACCAATAACCACTTGCACTTTTGTTAGCTAATATCAATTAAAATGCGCACTTGCCACTCATGTTTGCTAATATCAATTAAAATGTACACTTGCCATTGCTGTAGACTTCTTTATGTCATTTTGTATCATTTATTTATTCTTCGACAAATTCAATTTATTTCAATTGAGTGATGATAGTTTGCAATTTATAACAGACAAATATCAAAGTTAAGCCTATGCAGTCCCTAATGATTATTAAGAACAAGCTCCAGGAGAAACATTGAGCATTGGATCTCCTTTCTCCTTGAATAATCCATTTCCCCTTTCAGATGCAATTTGGAGAGGAAGATCATACAAGTACGAAACAATGTCTCGAATGCAATAAAATTGAATCTGAAAAGCTTTATATAATCTGTTCCGACATCATATATGAATGTGAAGACACAACCTGCATCTCAAAACAGTGCTTGCTAACTCTAATCTGTACAAAAGAACAGACAAGTATGTTTTACAATGAAATCATATAACACTCTTCATGAATAGATTTGATTCATGGTTGTATCCTTATGATTACATCTGTTTGCCTTCCCAAAGAAATAAACTCTGTTACCATTGGTAGGCGCTTCCCAAACTAAAGGGAAAGAAAGAATCAGGTGAGACAAGATATACAAATTGAACACAAAATTGGTCATCTCAAGTTAACAGATAAATCTTTACAAGGAGTCATGTTTGCAGTACCAACAGCAATATTGGGGGATGCTCCAGTGGGATAAACCGCATAGCATCCATGATGGGAGAAATTATCAAAAAAAGTAATCTATTGCACCATGCAAACGACCATCTGAAAATTGGCCTGATAAATTGAGCAAATATGGGAAAATCTTAAGATTGCTCAATCAAGAAATCAACTCGTTGGCCTTACCATCAAATTTTCATTTTGCTAAAGCTCCAGAGGCACGCAGAACAAGTGAATCATGCCTGCTATTTAACCAATGGACTCAAATAATGTTGATTCAAACGGAACATCAAACATAGCTGCTATATTGTTGATCACAAGGCATAACAGATATCCCAAGGACTTTATTCTTAGTTTCTTCCAATCTGCAGCACTGCCTTCTTGGTACCTGAAAGACAACAATATCAATTGGTGATGTTAGATTTTGTTTTCAAGCATGTGATTGCTGCCACAATTAAGTCAAACTGAAACACTAGATCAAACATAGTGAATATGTCCAAACAGTCTAATACAGCATAGTAATCATTTATTTCAACTGAGGAAGTGATGCAAAAAACAGTGACAGAAAAGTCAATACCAAATGCCAATTTTCATTCATGGGCTTGCTGATGACTTGAATCTGTTGTACTTTATGTGGGGGCAGTGCCCATGAGAAGCAAAAAGATTTTCTCTTCATATCATCTGTGGCTTCATCTCGCCTATAAGTACTGACAACCATGTTTGCCTCATTTCTGTGTACATCTTGTAAAAAAAAGAGGAATGGCTTCCTGCAAGATGACTTGTATGGGCGTCTAGTGTCAAAATCAAATTCTGAAGCATATTCCTTTTTATTCCATGCCTTGAATGTAAGTTCAGGACGATCCAGCACTCGAGGATATACTATTTTGGGGAAAACTTGTACCACATAACCCATGGACACTGAAAAAGTAAGCTTCCTCTTTAGATCATAACAAACAGATCGCTGCAAAAAACTAGTGGGCTCAATCTTCATAGCATTTGTGAGGTGCCTGAGTCCATCCAATGAATTTTGCTGTGGAAAAACTGGATTTACAGCCTCCACATGATGCAAAGAAACAAAAGGTGCAATTGGATGAGCAGCTAGAAGCCCAAACGCATTTCCTCGGATGTCCCACTGCAATAACAGTTTGAATTATATGAATTAATAAACCATGAAACGTGGGCACGATCCCCTTTGGATCACATTTAACGATTAAAAAAAAAACCTAAACATGGAGCGCAAGGAAAAAGGAACTATAAATTGCAGCAACATAAGTGAAATTATAACCTGGAAGAACTGTATCTATAAATTTGTTGTTGTTTGAAGCTAGGAAATTTTATTGTTTAAAACCTTACAGTAATTTTTTTTAAAGAAATCCAACGGGAGCACTAAAGAAAATGTAGAATCCACCAGAAACAGAAAAGTTTGGGGACAAGCATCACTGTTGAAGGACATGCCAAAGAAGTCCACCTCATGGTTCAAGAACCTAAAACAAAAGCTACACTCCTCATAGAGATTCTACATAACACTAATCTATTATTTGCAACCAAGGAAATTCATAACAAGCACTTCAATTCATCAATCTGAAATAACAACGCTCAAAATTTTCAATTTCCCCTGCCTTTGCTGATTCTTGAAAGAAACAGAAATATATAAAAGAAGGTTTTTACTCACCAGACCAAACTCAGATTTATGCTATGAAATAAATTGATCTTTCCATAGTTATATACACACCTGATGTGACTCAGATAAATGTCATGAAATAGATTTATCATTACATAGCCTATAATTACTGCATCAGTATGCAGTAGAATCATTATGAGAGACTGAAATACAACCTAGGAAAAGGGAAAAGTTAAAGCACATCTCATAAGATCATATCAGCATTGAGAAAAAGTATTGGCTAAAAGAGGTGATTTATGCAATATATGCAATAGACTCCTGATGTAATGGAAAGCTATGCAACAAAATAAAAAATGAAGACAAAGAACACACTCTTCCAACGATCAGCTTCCCCTAACATTTACAAGAAGAAAAAAGACAGATAACAGAATAAACATGTTATTACAGCAGCTACGTGCAATAAATAATTTTATAAATTTGCAGAAATAATATGAACTCCTTGATAACTATTTGCCATTTTGTTTTTTTCTGGTTACATTGTTTGCATACTTTTTCAGGTGCAGCACAATTTTTATACTCTTCGGGCCGGCTAGTTACAGGTTTAGTGTCTGATTTGTGGGTTCTGACCATAGTTGCCGGGAGATGTGTCTCCCCCTCTCTGAGACACGTCTCGGAGACGGGACACATCTCTGGTATTGATACCGTCCCCGGATACGCCTCCAGGAGGCTGGAGACTTCCACTGAAGTTTCCCTACCCTGCCGTTTCCGACTGCAGAAAATGACATCTCCCGCTAAAATACCTAAAAAAACTTTAAAGTTTAAATATTTGAAATTTTAA
Organism: Sequoia sempervirens; assembly: GCA_007258455.2. Classification (NCBI taxonomy): domain Eukaryota; kingdom Viridiplantae; phylum Streptophyta; class Pinopsida; order Cupressales; family Cupressaceae; genus Sequoia; species Sequoia sempervirens. The sequence continues at coordinate 66,584,819 of VDFB02047230.1, read as the reverse complement.
AAATTAAAACATAATGTATTTGACGTGTGTAAGAGCGATTAAATTATTTTCACGCGTTTAAAAGCATAATATTTTGAAAGTTCAATGTCATCATATTTTTAGATTTTCTATAAATTATTAATTTTTATTTTATTTTATTTTTATTTTTATTAAAAAAATATGGCGTCTCCAAATACCCCGTCTCCTATTTTCAAAAAAAAGTCGTATCAGTACCGGTACCAGTCTCCAGTACCAGTACCAGTCTCCTGGCAACTATGGTTCTGACATAATTTTGATTATTGACTATGTAGATGTTGATGGATGGTGATATGCAGTCTCGGGCTTCAATTCATTTATTTAGCTGTAGTTGGTATATACGTTTGCTTTCTATAGTCTTGTTAAATAACTTAATTTTCTATTAGGTTGTCTTTCTGGTTTATAGAGTTCTATGGCATAGACAGAGAAATGCATCTTTTGGTGAAACACAAATTATCATGCTTTTGAAGGAGATCATAGATGAAAGAGTAACAATGTCAAATTACTGCTGTAATTTCCAATTTGATCAATATAATCTGAGTGGATGTCAGTTGGGCTCTGATGTAGGGGTAAAATGGAGCACCGATGTCCAGGAAGAGCTTTGTTGAAAATCCAGAAGGCACAATCACAGCGGTAATAATGCTGTTAAAAATTCCAAACTGTATTCCCTTATATGTGAAAATAATATAAATAAATAAAACATGCTAATGATGAATCATGCAGTGTATCCAAAACATTGACTTTGAAAACTTCAACACAGATTTACCAAAAGACAGAAATTTGTTTTCAATGGACTGTGAGGACATAATGCTAACTAATAAAAGATGCTACCAATGCTACACTTTCTGAATAGCAAATTGACCAGGCAAAACATTCGGCAAAGTACATTATGTGGAGACAAGAAACGAAATAAGTGATATAGGCATTCATCATTTAAAAATCTACATAAGGTTTTCATAGTCCATACGATTGAATAGGAGTTTCAGAAAAAATCTGTGAATTTGGTTTACCTGCATGTTTGGGTGATCCATCACCAGAAAGACAGAGCAAAAAAAACATAAGTTTTAAGATTTGAGAATAGGTGTTGTTAAAAATTGGAAGCATTGATGGAAAAATATGTGGAGAGCACACCTGATGGAAACCAGGCTCTGTGGTAAGAGGAACACCAATCTCGGAAATGCAAGCATGAAGGCGATCATCACTGCCGAAGAGCTGGGGATAGCGCTCCAGACATTCATCCATGATTTGAGTCAACTCCTCTGCCAATGGGTAGCTGATTGCAATCCCTCCTCCTCCAAATGCCATGGAATGACTGAAATATGTGTTCGCAGAATGGCTCTCGGAAGGGCCTCCGATATAGTGCATCTCCGAAGGGTCATACTTGTTGAGCACGCTGACCAGATTGTGAATATTAAAAATGGTATCGTCGTCCCCCAACACGAACCATTTCACATTGGGCAAACCCATCTGAAAGGTCTCCTGAACAATCCTGGCTATGCGGAGGCCGGAGGGGTGGCCCTTTGGATTTGTGTAGCGGAACCTTGAAATATCGGCCGATATCCTCACGTCCGGTAATGATGATGATGATGATTGGTCACTGTACACCGCCTCCTCCAACCACAGGAACCCCCTCATCTCCTCTGCTTTCCACCACAGCTTTACGAATTCCTGCCGCTTCCGCCACAGTTTTGCCGAGCCCGCTATGCCGAATACGATGTCCTTCACAGACAGCTCTTCGGTGATATTGCGTATGGGCAACTCCACGGTGGCATTGTGATCATGGAGAAGGAAGGGCAGGGACTCTCCGGCTTGCCAGCGAGACAGGGCATGCCAGCAGGGATTATTAGAGGGGGAGAAGACGAGCGCCAGCCATGCAAGGGAAGCGAGCGCCACCCCTATCATCACCAACATCACTGTTCCCTCCTGCCCTTGCCGCCATCTCCTGCTCCGAGATCTCCCCAACGAACGCCTCTGTTCAGTACCCAACATCTCTTCTTCCCATGCATCATGTTTTGAGTACCTATTTATGTCTGAGGGTGAGATCCAAGCTTTATTCATTACCTGCCTTTCCTTTCCCCCTTTCTCCTGTCCTGCCCTCCCCTGCACTCCGCAGACACGGAGACTCGACTTGGTCTCCGCTTCAATTCCTCGACTCTGCTCTATTTGGCAATTACACGATAAACTGCTTAACGGGATCTCCAACTGACGGAGTCTCCAGTCTTGGTGTTTAATAGTCGTTGGCGGCTTCTATAATTTCGTTTGACGTTTTCTTCTCGTCCGTTTAGGCCTATCAGGGTGTGGATACGTTACGTTGAGCTTTGTCGCCTTTTTAAATAGTCCTATGGTGACACGTGGCAAGTGAATTGAGATTCTCTCCTCCGTTTTCTTAGTGGCTGCGTGTGGAACTCCTCGTCTCGTTAGGGAAGTATATTCTCTCCTATTTACCCAAAGGAGAGGATTTGGTCATCTGCTAAACCAACATTACATTGCTCAATCATCTCAAACTCAATGCTAAAATTGCCAATACGCAATTCCCATTTAGTTGAATGGAATTACATATTGACTTCACACGTCATCTTTT